>BGPT01001376.1:111782-147208 GCA_003297045.1 Symbiodinium sp. clade C Y103
TTTTGCCTTAAATAACAGTAGCGGCTCCACCGTGGCGGGGTAATACATGGGAATTTCCACGGACCACATCGCAGGGCCGCAGGGCGCGGCCCCGTTTTACCTGTAAATTTATAGGGGCGGCCCCGCATACCCCGTTTGGGAATTACGATGTTATTCCAAATGGGGAGGAGGGGCGCCAACGAGCCTGGACACTAGAAGTCAAGCCTGTTTGCGTCTTCTGCTAGCATTGTATTCCCGGAGTTCTCCAAACGGGGCCATCACAAGCCTTTCTACCTTCAGGTTGTCACTTCTTACTGTTGGGCCCTTTTCAGATGCAGTGCGTGCAAGGCGGCTCTTAAAATGGAGCTTCAAATTCAGGCAAAAACTACTTCTTTGAAGAAAGCCCGCGCAGTGACATCGCTTCAGGTCTTCTACGAACACCCGCAACAGTACGCCTTGGTGCATCACTTGCTTCTAATATCTTGCCATGGTTGCCCCCCTCCGCCGTGTACGACTGCTTGTGTCTGGCAAGGACAAAACGCTCTCGCAACCATGTTTTTGGGCCTTAAAAAAGTGTCCCATTTTGGTCTCAAAAACAAGGCCGCGCTCTTTGCAGAAGACACTACGAGCTCCAAATTTGGGGCCCCAATTCTGGGGCCAAGAAAGCCGTTGTTGCATGGCACGAACTTCTGCTGCTTGGGGCTTGTTTTCGCATTGCGCCGTGGCTCCAAAGTTTCTCTGTCACACATTTCCATAAAGAGTTTTTAGGTCCTTGCCCACGCTCCTACACACACAGTATATCCAATTATATCAGTCTCCCAACTTACAAACACCATCCAAAAACCACAAACCATGTGTATATATATATATATATCCATGTATATCCATGTATATCCAACTTTCCATATGCCCCAGGGTACACCGGGTAAACCTTTACACTGTGGAACTGTCCCCAACCCAACCTTGGAGCGGATGAGGCAAGCCGTACCGAAGGTGGAGACCTTGGAAGGCGATGTGGCAGGTTGATTTTCCACATCTATGTTCGTTTACCTCAGGGTATATATATATATATACATGTGTGTGTACATACATACAACAGATCTATGTTATCTATGTATTGTTCTATATATGATATATGATATACGCCCATCCATAAATATGAAAACAAAAAAAAAACTAGAAATCACACAAAGATCAATCTAGGTTTCTGGTGGAAGCGCCTTCAAGAGCTCCGTTTGTGCCTGAACTAAGTAGATTTTGGCATCTTGGATGTCCAATTCTTGCGTTGTCACAACTTTGTATCCTGTGTGTTCTTTTCGTGAAAATTGGTACTGTGCTCATCTTGAGTCAATCTAGACGTGTCCAAATTCAAGCGAATCTTGGATGCGCTGGAAGAAGTATCACGTGTATATACATACTCTATGTGTGTATATATATATACTATGTGTATATCTATATATATATACATAGATATACATATATATGTATGATATATATATATATATATACGCATACACATAGATGTGTGTATATGTGCTAAGGTATGGCTGAACCAGCAAAATTTCTCACCTCAGCCCTTGTGAAACGTGGGGAACAGCCCGATGCAGCTCTTGGAGCTGCAATTGCCGAGCACAGCATCGAGCTGTTGGTTGTCTCCAGGAGCATATCAATTTCGTCAAAAAAAACTCCGGTTTTCTGAAGTTTCTTGAAGTTGTCCACCTTTGTCCACCTTTCTTCCGCTTTCAGCAAGTGTTTTTTCGCAAATGGACGAGTTTTACAATGCACCTCAAATCTTCCACAATTTCACGGTCTGAGCTTCTGGCAGCCAAGACCTAAAACACAACGGAATGATCACTGGAAGACCCGTGGAATCCCGGCATTTTTTTTCACGCCGAAAAACTTCGCTCCTGGATCATTTACAGATGTTCATACCCATTGTTCAGATGTCAAAGATTTTGACCCACCATCTGGATGATATACAACCCCTAGTAAATGCCATTTTTGAAGGTGCGTGACCAAGTTCAACTCGCAATCTTTGGCTATGTCTCGAAATGATTGACCAATATGACATACGGGCTTTGCATGCCGCCCCATTCACGTGTTTTTTCCCATGTGTGTATTCGGTCAACTCTCAAGAAGTTCGCCCCCAAAGTCAACCAATGGTCACTTCCCATCTGGCCCATCTGGGTGTGATCTAATACTAAGCATGAGAGGACTTTTATCGTGTCCATTCATGTGAGGCTCTCTGAAGAATAGGCTATCCCACTCCATCTCACGTTTTTTTTGCAGCATCATATGTTTATATACAAATATTTGGTGACTCTAATTTCTCCTAATCTTCGCCACCCCCCGGTGTTGAGACAAGCCCACAATAGGGCACAATTTTCTGTTGGAGTTCACCCTTTTTTTGTGCTCAAATCAGCTGTATATAATCCTGGCGATATTGGGATCTATGAACAAACATCATCATGTTATAGTATACCCTCCCGTAATCAATCTTGGCAAATGGGCAATTCCCTATAAACGCAGGTGTTAATGGGAACATATTCTAGATGGTGGATTTACATTGCCATGTTTGAGAGGGCAATCAATGTTGTCCCATGATCTGTCACTGTGGAAATCCTTGATTTCATAGATGTGGGTTTGTCTGACACTAGAATCCAGTGGTTGAGAAAACAAGTTGCCATCCAGTTTCAGATAAACCTAGATAATATGAAGTTGGTTATACTATGTACTGTGTGTATATGTGTATGTGTATATATGTATATATACATAAATTCTCATGATATCTCAATTGTAGCCTCCAGTATCTCTATACTATACATATATATATATATATACAGTATATATATATATACACATACAGATCATATCATATCACATCATGTAGTAGCAGCTCTCCTCAAACGGCTGCGCCTCACTGTGATCCGGAGCCAATGACAGGGAGCTCAATGGTCCGTCCAGTCGGATCTGTCTTTCCTGGGAGCTCCACGGCAGAGAATCTCTGTACCGGGTAAACAAACATAGCGACATAGAAAATGGCCATTTTTGTACTTGATTTTCCCATTAAAAATGGTGATTTTCTATAGTCATGTTAGTTTACCAGAAGGTAAATTAGAGAAATATCAAAAACATCCGAAAAACATGGTATATGAATCTAAGTACTGTACTTTCTTGGGACCTTTGCAAGGCCTTTACAAAGCCAATTGATGGCGGGAGATGAATACCACCAAGTATGATTCAATTGAAGTGTCTCAAAGACGGTCCAATATGTGTTGACGCATCCAATAGCCATTTCTTGTAGGATCCACCATCAATTGCATTCGAATCTCTATTTGGAAGTGCATCCCAGTTGGTAAATACAACCCCTAGTATAGTAAACACATGTGTGTGTGTGTGTCACGGTGGGTGTGTATATATATATATATACAAATATGTATATACACGTATACATACTATATATATATACATATTCACATATACAACAAGATAGAACCCACGCCGCCTCGTGAATGTCCACCGCAGTCGGCCCCGCGAGCACCTGAGGAACGCTGAGTGGAAGCACTTTATGCGAATCCCGTAGGTCTGGGTAGTTGAAAAAAACATGAAAAAAAACATGTATAGCTGGAATAGCTGGTATGGTCACGGCATCGTACGCGAATGGGCACAGCGTTTCAGCCATTTTGTGAGGAAGATTTTGACCTAATTTTCCCTCCTTGTATCTGGCGTGTTCGGAGCAAGCCTGTTCAATGGATCCACAATCAAATTCGGGGCTGCCCAATTTTCAGTCAGACTCATTTGATGTGTGATGACGTTTTACAACTCAACAATAACTCATGCTGTGGAAATGCCACTCACACGCTCCAAACAAATCTGTTCTCGAAAGAAAGTTATTGATAAAGTCCCCAGGTTCTCGACCCCGCTGTTTGGGGGAGTGCTGCCAGTGTAGTGTGAGGATGACATCCCCCCCAGGGCTCATGAGTCAGGGGTTGACATTGTGCTGTGCTGTGAATGTCCCACGATCATCGGTATACAGTAAATATCTATATTGGTTTGTTATAATACATGATAATTAATACAGTTAATCTATATAACATTCCGGTTTGTCATATTTTCATGCGAAGAATAATGATGATAATCTGTTGGAATGGAGGGTACACCATGTTCATACAAACCCATGTAAGAGGGTAAACTACCTATGCAACCCATGGGGATATCGTATCACCTAATTATATCAGGTTTTAGTGTTTTGTTGATCCCCGTCTAGGATGCTGAAACTAAAATGCTGGAATATGTGTGCCCATTTCGATCCAAAGAAATAAAATAAATAAAGATCCAAGTGTATGTCTGAACACCATTCCCAAACATGTGATGAGCACTCATGACTTGGATATGTTCTATGATCTCAAGGGTCATTGATTTTCGTCGTTGGAATTCAGAAAGAAATACTGACTCCTGGCTGTTTGTTGAGCCAACCATCCTCAACATGCTATTCCGTCGGTTTTGGATGCTCCCGGCCCAAGTAGATGTACAAGATACCGCAAAAGTAAATCCCAACTTGGCATGGATTCTTGTTGGGTTTACTGTACAACTTTGAAACGACTATGGCTACATAGAGGCGGATGGATCGAGAGGCAGATAAACTGTTTTCATAAGGGGTGTGTGGGGGTGTGTGGGTGTGTGTGTGTGTGTGTCAACTCTTTGAATAAATTACCAAAATATCCATGACATAATGATACGTGTATATATATATATATACACTATAACAATGGTATACATATACATAAATATACCACCATTCTTTTATCTTCATCATATCATTGTCATTCTTGTTATATATGTGCTAAAATGGTGTCTGTGTGTGTACACATGGATACAATTGGTATGAATAACTGCACACAAAATGCGCCAAGAAACTGTCACCGTCCCATCTCCACCGGCAGCGACCTGAAATCCACCCGGTACCGTGTCATCAAAGATAGCCGGTGGCGAAATACACGAAGTAAATATTAAATATGGACCCGAAAAATGGGAGAATCATCCACAACTGGAGGAATTGAAAAATTGCCATGTTTCGTTGCCAGGGGCTATGGCTCAAAACCGATTATATCATCCTATCCTGATGATTTACTATGGATATACTATCGTAAAAATTGATGATCAATCTATGATTCACTACCGGGCAAGCAAAGACAAAGAATTGCGGTCTGAAAGGGATCATATTCTTGAGCCATGGCTTATCCTTGCTGACAGTCCCAGAATCGGTCTGAAGTATGCAGGAAAATACTAAAAATTGACCAGTACTCCAGGCTTCCTAGATGTTCCTATCAGCACATTCAACAGGGTCAACTGCCATTTTCACGTTACAATCGAGTACTGTATCCAAATGAAATGTTCGTCTAATGATAATTATCCCATATGAGAAGCGCCCAAAAACCCTTCGTCATCCCTTCTACTGATTGCTTAAATGGAGGTTCCCACCATTGAAACCATTTCATGGAGTATTTCAGCCCATGTTTTTACCAACCATCATTTCTGGATTGTATCCTCAGGCGCTCCACTCCATTCCAGGCTTTCCAAACGAATCGACAGCCAGCATCCACGGGAGTACACACCTCGTCGAATCGCAAGGTTGTTTAGAACCCAATGGAGGGCTCAAACCACAGGATCCCACAAGAAACAAAAAAAGAGAAATATTGTAACCCCAATGATTGTTCCACTCTCGTTGGATCTTACTTTTGTCCCTTTTTCGGGGGTGTTATAATTAAAACAAAACCTTCAGAAAAAAGGCTTTGGGCCATCGCATCATGCTTATGCAAGACCTTCTCGATCAATTTATGTTGGAAGGGCAGATCCCTAAAGTTACGTTTCGGGCATTTCCGGTGTTGATCTAAAACTCGAATGGCTGGACTTGAAGATAAGTTGGACGATGATGGAGCAGGAATGCGCAAGTACAGATATAATTCGACGTCAAGTAAGCAAGTGACTACAAAAATTACCTGCACCATATGACCATAAGCACTGGCAAATCTTGGGGGAATGTTGTCTGTACACAAGTGTAAATATTCCACTGAAGCATGGTTGCTTCAAGTGGAGTAGGATCTCCAACTCTTGCTGGTTGCTGCCGCCTATCCCAATTTTTGCTAGTGAAATGCATGACATCTGCGGCTCCGGCCATGTTCACCACACCGGCTCCGCAAACCGCAACGAAGGTTTGCACCTCGGAAATCGCACCAGCCGTTGTCATACGAATGGGGAGTGAACGGAGTGAATCAAGAATTTGCGGATGGGAAATTGAGAAATATCGGCTTATTGATCTCCAAAAGTGGATTGAAGCCAGAAACTTTGGGATGTTTTCTCTCGAGATTGGACTTTAACTCACAAAAAAGTGGGACTTTAGAGCCCAAAAAATTGGGAAGCAACCAGAAGTTGGTGGAGATCTTCAAAAATTCAGATCCCGGGAAATGTTGACCTCGGCCCAGCAGGCCCATGTGCCACGGTGGTATGGCTCAAGGGTAGCAAAAGTGGCTGGTTCTCACTAAACAACTACCAAAAAAAGATAGCTTCCAGTGAACTGTCACCAACGTTTCAAGTCTTTTCCAGCTTTTCCACTCCTTAATTTTCGATCAACACGTTACGAAAGTTGATCTCTTTTTCAGGATCTTGGTTGGGATAGCAACTTTGAGGGCAACTTTGATCTCTAGTTGGCATGCATCCCACTTATGTGTATACAATGTATAATGTCAACCCAAAATCAATAAGTCTGCTGAAAAAAAGGACTAAATTGGGCAGAATCCTCCAAAAGTGATCCCTCCTATTAGTAGACCAAGGGCTAAATAGTCCGATTTATGGCATAGAAATTTTGTCATACCCCATTGTTCCCAAGTTATCTATGGGATAATCGGATATAAAGGAGGCTCACTACAGAATCAGGGCTATCGACTAGTTGCATATTATGGGGATTGCGCATCCAATTACCGTTCCCGCTTCCGTGCCCAAACTACGAATCTGGGCTGTCCTGCAAAGAGATATGAGTCATAGCTGGGGAATCTCGCTATCTATGTATGTGTATACACAAATATATATATATATATATATACATACATACACAGAATACATATACATTCTGTGTATATAATGTATGTATATATATAATATATACTAATATACATTTATATATAATATATACTAAATATTAATGTATATACATCTATATATAATATACTTATTTAATATATAATATACTGATTTAATGTGCATATATATATATATACATGTATATAGAATATACTATGCGTCTGTGAATCTCTCAAACACCTACTGTACCCAACTCTCCAGTCACGACTCAGCCCTAAACATCCCTTCAAAGCTCCGGATACGTCCGGCATCTTCCAGGCTTCCCGGCCACTCGGTTCTTCATCAACACCACAGCAACATCACCAGTGGTGCTACCTCCCCCCAGAAACCCAGGCTTCACGTCTGGATAGCGTTGGGTATTTGGATGTACATGGATGATCATGGATGTACATCCCAATTTCCAAGTGCTCAATAAGTCATATAGAATCTCACGGGGCATAGTCGGTATAGAAACTGGGAAATCCATCCAATGCAGGTCCATCCGTGACGTCCATCATGGTCAGGGGGTCAGGTTGTAAACGCATCAAGAGATTGCTTACAATGAAACCCAAGTCTGATAAGAAGCCATGAAATTCATTGATATTCCAACTTCAACAGAAACGAACCATCATGATTAAAGCTGGAGTTGTTTGCGGGTGGCTATCAATTTGGCAGAAGCAGGGGAAGTTGTGTAGCCCTTGCAAGACGACTTGACTGATTTGAAAATAATTCTTTCGGAATAGTGTCCACTGGGGAACCTGAATTCGGATCGGGGTTGGAATTAACCCTCAGGGGTTGTGCAAGGGATTGCATAGCCTCTAGAACTATAAAATGCATGCCATGACCAATCTAACAGCACTACAAAATGCATTTACAGCTATTGTAACATCACTATAAGATGGACCTGTTAGAATCCGACTTCCTCATATCAACCTGGCCTGACCAAGACACCAATGGTTTGGTAAAGAATGTCTCATCACAAAAAAAAATTGGCGAAATATGGCGAAATGGTTTTGACAAGCATCACTGGCTACACAATTGTATTTTGTATTTTCCCAAGATTACCCCAATTCTATCGGGGATCTCAAAATGACATAAAATTCTGAAGCTACAACAATCATTTCACAACCACAGTAAGACCACTACAACATGGCCCTCGGTTTTGGGGGGATGGCATTTCGTACCGAGACATCTCAGCTAAAAAAAGCCATAGGGAAAAACATGTTCCTATGTCGAAAGGCACCTTAGCTACAACATGCATGGCTTGAGGCCATAGGCATATATAAAACGAACGCCTATATAGCAGTTATTGTTGACCCAGGGCCTAGCATTCTGTAGTGGAAATTCCAACGGGGATGAATTCAGTACTTGCAATCATGCGAAATGTTTGGTCCTATACCCATGGTTGTGTGTTGGTAGACCTTTAAAAATTGCGGTAGCTGATATCCCTGATATCCCCATCCTCTGAGTCGAATGCCCATGTTTGCCAGTGATGGTGCAGCCAAAATTGTTGATCAGATCCCCACATTTGTTGGATCACCCACTTTGGATTGTAAAGGCCGTTGATCCTGATTTCTTTTGCTTGAGTCCCCATTCTTCTGAGATCAACAAAAAGTAATTTTGGATCAACCATGTCTGCTTGCTTGCAACCCCTAGTTCTTTCGCTGCCATGGCTGTTTCTTGCCTGCCAGAAGATACTCCTTGTCCTGGGTGAAGGCTAAGCCTCAATCGCCGAGATTTCAGTGGAAACGTGGTCATTAATTCTGGCGAATATGTTATCTATATATTGTCTATATATTGTACCTAGTATATAAATATATGTTCTGGTATATAAAGGTTATTAAATCAAATACAAAAGATGGTGACTATGCCTAAATATGCTGACTATGGTAAGTATGGCTTAATACGTCTGCCTACCTATGGCCTTGCTGGATTGTGCTCAACTGTGGCAACTATGAAATACGATGAACCAGGATTCAACTCCCCTTCTTGGAGGCTGGAAATCGATGGCAGGCTCGCAGGCAAGGGCTCCAACTGCAGTGCTGGAATTGTAGCCAGACCAGTTCTATCCGATACCTTCAAGTTGCACCTCAAATTCATCAAGAGCTACTGACGAAAGCCCGAACTCTGGTGACGTGTCCGATCTCGCTTTCCTGGCTGCGGTGGCATCCACCAATCCAACCTCCACTCTCCAATCCCCCGGATTGGCCAGGATCAAATCATCCCAGCAATTGATAATGGGCACCCCCAAATAGATAAGTTTTACCACAAGGTTTAGATGATACCTTTCCACCGAACTTTCAGATGTCCATTTTCTCTGGCTATTGGGAAATCTGTCTGTACCAAACCCAAAAAGTTTGTCATTTCCAGTATGTTTAGTATTAAACCCGCCATTTTGGTCTCACAACCATCCATTTTGGTCTAATAATTTTGACCCATAACGGATCCCAGATCCCCCTGGATTTTTCGGCCCCAGGCAAATGTACTCGCGAACTTGTTTGAAGGCGTTGCCCACCTGACTTGACTTTGAGATGGCGTGTGTCTGAAGAGAGGTTTGGTTGATCCCAATAGAGGGCGATTTCAATAGGCAAAATTAGGTTAGGTTTTGAACGAATCAAGGTTGGGGGTTTGCCCCATCTTGAGACAAACCCATAGACGCAGGCTGCAACCGAAGATCTGACCCGAAATCGGTGGAAGTACGTGGCTTTGTTTCTGGCAATAGGGGATACCCGAAAGTCTGGAACATGATGATAACTATGATAACTATTGATAACTGAAAACCATGTGATTTGGGGGTCTAAATTGTAAAACAACTCCAGTGCTTTCGAATCTTTAGCAGAAGCCCGCACTGTGCAGCATCGGAGGCCTGGTGGGGCTGCAATTCCCCTCGAACGGGATCCAGATGCCACATACAGATGTTCTTTCCTGGCTGCTGAAGCTATTGGAATGATCCCTCTGTTCAAACGGCAACTGCTGGGAAGTATCAATGGGCAATTGTTGAGTTTAGCTTACCACAGGGTACCGTTTCAAGGTGTAAAAATTGAATGCTCGATAGCATCTTAAAACCAACATAAACCAACAATAAGAGGGACATGACTTGATGGGCTACAGTGCACCATCGAACGTCCCAAGGTTGTGGGCTATCCAAGTTACAGTATATATCTGGAGGTTGAGTCCATGGACGTAAACGAAAATCTTGTTTGGCTGAATCCTTGTTTTTGATCATTTGCCAACCAAAACATGGAAGGATCATTGAGGCTTGGTCATGCACTAAGGTACCAACTGGTCAGAGCACAATCCTTGATAGAAACTCACCGACTGTGAGCAGCATCCAAAACGCTCTACCATCTCCAAAATAGACTCATTGCTTCATAGGGCTTTCCACGTGCATATGCATTCACAATCTTAATGAAACGCATTCTATGACGATCATAACCGTTGTATCATGATTTCTGGTACCCATCCATGTTGGTGACTCTCCCCATGGCTGGAGAAATCACCCTTTTTGGCATGGCATGGCTAAATGACGATGTTTCCACACTTAAATGACAAATAAAATGTCCGTGCTGAGAAAATGAAGGTGCAGTTGGCTGCGGGCTGATGCGTGAGTCCAGATGTTCCCCTTTACAATCTTCATGCTGAAAAATTCACCATGTTTCTGGTTGGTGCTTGAGCCACCCCGCAAAAAAAGATATGGAGATTTGAAACCACCAAGCAGATCATCATTGGTTCAATACCCACCTATTTCCTATCTGAGATGGTTTAATCCCCATGCGTGTTTGTTAAATACCCATCATGGAATGATGCTTGCTATGGTAAAGTTTAACATCAACCAGATATGATTACTACTTTCCAATGTGTAACAATTATCTGATCATCGCTAACTGATCATATATTATTAGACCATTGTTGAGTATATAATCCTCAACAAGGAATCCATCATGGTTTTACAATATATCACAATCAAGTATCATAGTACCATATCAATCTATATCCAGAGCATATATATATATGTAATTATATATACATAGTATATACTATGTCATTAATATACAATAAATCATAGGTGACCATCGCTATAGCAGCGAACTGGTCTCCACTTCAACGCGTTTCACAACCAACCGCCTCCACAGGCCGCGAACTGGTACTCCTGGGTGTCTCGCCCTCGGCAAAACGTGGGGAGAACCACGGATGAGACCGGATGAATAGATGGATGGTTAATGGATGTTGGGTGTGTCTGAAAATAGGGTGTATCCCCAATTATAGCCAATTAATGGGGCTAATGATCCTTCACAACTGGGTTTAGGGGTACCATATTTTCAGACAAACCCGTTTATGGAACTGGTTCATGGTTAATGGTTAATAGATGGTTCATGATTAATGATACCCTTAATAGATGGTTAGAATAGATGATTAATGGATAGTTGATTAAATGGATGGTTCATGGATGTTTACACCCCCAAAAAGATGGTTCATAGATTTTGACCCATCACAAAGAATGACAATGATGGAACTGAAGGAGTAGACTGATGGGATCTTGAATTGGAACAAAGAATAGTATGAACACATACATTCAGATAGACACGTATGCGTGCGCATATTCATTACTTCCATAAGCCATGATCAATGAGCCGTAAAAAATACCCCTATCCCATCCAGCTGATAGACATCCCCAGAATGGTCTACAATTATCCCCAGTAGACCAGGTAGTATAACCCATCATGATTAACCAAGCAGCAGCAGTATCTATCATGGCTCTTAAATGTAGGACCCCAAGATGATGGGTGTTCGATTGTTTCAATACCCATGCGTGGTCAACTTGGATGATTTGGGGGTAGCCCCGTTTCAAGAAAATCATAATTAACCCATGTGGAACACACAATAGTGATTGCAACCAAAACTTCTTGGGATTCTCAACCCAAAATGAGCCTCCTATCATAATTGGCTCCCTATCATAATGAACCAATCAGATCAATCAGCAGTCGTATCATTTTGGGCCAAGGAACGTTTGATGTCGCGCACCATGCCGCCGCCCAGGACGCACAGGGTGGGTTTGGGCGTAAGGGCGGCCCATGCAACGATCAGACCTCGGAAAAATGCCGAAGTTCGCCAAGAAGAATGGCAAGTTGTGCTCCAAAAGGGGGCGTTGTACCCACAGAAATGTGTCTTGACCAAGAAAATTCAGCTACTGGAGTTCCAAAGTTGCACGTGATGTGAGTGTTCACCGTTTTCCAAAGAAAGATGCTGGGATGGCATGCTGAACTTACATGAACTTACTCTATCTATTGCGTCCCTAGCATCATTGGTCTATAATAATCCTACTAAGTAGTAGTAATTCCTCAGTAGCTTTTAGTAATTCTGATAGTGGCTCTGGGTCAAAGCCCTGCCAAAATTGGGACGTGAACAGGACTAGCACCCATTGGTCAAACCAGTGGCTCTGGACCAGCCAATGCCGGTCATTTTTGTGATGAAAACCATCCAAGATTGGGATCGTAATGGGAGCCAATTCCCATTTCACTGAATCTTTCGGCAGCTTCATCACTGAAGTTTGGGCAAGACCTACGATAGTCCATGGATATACTGCAGCCTCTTCCAGTTGTCACTGTCAAGGATCAGCACCACCACGAGCCCAGCAAGACTTACATAGATCTGGTGTTGGCCGAAAAGTTGGGAAACCCCAATCACTTCGACTTTGCAAAGGATCCATGGTACTGTATAGGTCCTAGTAGAGGTATGTATAGGCGAGCTGCGGGGAGAAATTTTGGCACATGCAAGATGGTTGTCTTGTGAAAACAGTTGGCCACCCTCACATTCCCAAACTTTGCTGTAACTAAGCTGTTCAAAAAAATGCAACATCACGGTGATAGATGGTGACCATTGGATACCGCTTCAACATGTAGATATCATAATATAATATTGGATGGAAGAGTTGACATGATTTAGGCACATCATGGGGATCCGTTTACCCTGCAGAAAACTCTATAGATTAGATATGCAAAAGCCAGAAGAAAGAACCCTTAAATTAACCCAATCATTCAGTAGATCTTTTTTCTTTTCCTCCTGGTGAAGTCCCATTATATCTCTATGATGGTTGGTAAATATCCTCTCTTTTCGTTGGTGAATATCCCTCTAAATCAACTGAATCAACCATGTTAGGCCCAAATTTTGATCCCATTTTGCCAGATTTGTTGCTGTACCAATATTTGATGCGAATTCATCATATTCGAAAAGTATTCCTATTGAATCCCAGTTTTTGATGGTAAAAGCCCATTAAATCCCAGGAATTCCCATTTTTTGATGACTTCCCCATAAATTCCCATTAAATCAAATTAAATCCAAAAAAAATTGTATGCCTGAATTCTCCAAAACGCTCCACGTCAAGGCACAGCTTGTGGTGTCGTAGACGAAGACCCTTTGGTCTACGATGTCTCCACCTGCCAAACCAACGAATCTTCCGCAGAAAAATGTGAAAAATCTTTCAATGGATTGGTTAATGGGAAAATGTTAACCGGAAACCATGGATTTTCCCATCAAATATGGAGGTGTCCTGTAAATTTACCCTTAACCCAACCCAATGAATCTTGGGAAAAATATGGCGTCAAAACACGTCAAGCAGACGGATGGTCGAATAGCTCCTTGATGTGTATTACCCAAGTCACATGGTAATTTCATAGGTTTTTGACCCATTCCCATATGAAAACAAAAACGTTGGGGGTTACCTAAAATGGGGGATCCCCCAGTCACCATGGGTTTCAATACGTCATGGTCTAATGACTTGGATGATTTTGGGGTACCCCCATGACTTAGGAAACCCTCCAATTGGAGGAGGAAAAAAACAAGCTGGAAAAAAATCATCCAACTGGTTCGTGGATATAGTTATATACTATATATGAAACTTTACGAAACATGTATAAGGAAATTCCATGATTTTTTCATCCACCAGTGGGAATTGTGGGGCATCGGCATAACTCGTCATGTCCGACCACGAAGCTTTGGGAGTTGCTATCCCAGAAAAGGGCTTGGTCCAGTTGGTAAAGGTCCTAATTCTTGAGACCCAACTAAACAGGCCCTGCAGAATCCTCGCAATCGGGATCGAAGCAGACCAGTCAGCGAGGATGTTCCAACATGTGGGGGAGTTGTTTAAATCCACTTACTAGCCAGTTACTCATACTGCCACTACTGCAACTACTGCTAGCTTGTATGCCAAGCCTATTTGTGTTTTTTTCTTTCCACGAGTCTTGCTGATTCCCCCTACACTGTTTGATACCTTTGGAAGACGATCCCATCTGGGCGTCCCAACAGGAAATCAGGAAGCGATCGTCATGGGAGAAGGCTAAGGCATCGATCCCATGATCTTGCTCCTTACATCGTCATCGGTGGACAGGTCACGTGGGTAGTGCTGGATGCTGTGTTTTATTTACTTTTGGTTGGGACGTTGTGAGGCAGGGATCCATGATATCCGGCAAATGTCTATGTGCAACATGCTTACTTATATGTGTGTGTGTAGAGGTATCTGATTGTTTGGATAAGTATTATGTACACAAGACCTGTCATCTTATCTATATATACCTCCTATATCTCAAACGGTGTGATCCGGGCCAAACCCTTAGAGCCGGCTCTTCAGTTTAGGATTTGAAACAATGAAAATTGGATTTACATGAGTGTCTTAACATGTCTTCATTGATAAACATGCAGACTTAACCGATAAAGGTCAAAAAAATGGAGATCTACAGGGTTTGAAGCAATAAAAATTGGGATTGAACCGACAGAAATGGAGCTTTGACCACGCAAAATGTGGGCTTTGCAACTAAAATTTTCTATACTAACATCCGGATGATACAAATCTATAATAACGACAAGGATGCCCAAAGCCTCTTTCAGGGAAAAAACAACATGTCGTGTCACATCATGGCCAATCTTAGATAACTCACAAAACGATGTATAAAAAAAAAAGTCATTCATTTTTGGCAGGTGGATCCATCCCTATTCACCGCCTGAGTTTCAGGTTCAAGTGGGACAACTCTTTTTTGGCACTCTCCAGATCCAGTCCGTCCTGAAAGCAACTCAATTGCGTCTTGCCTTCAAAACCTAGGCACTGGCGGCACTGCCAGGGCTGCTGGAGAAACGAATAAAGAGAACGAATTGTAAAGATGAAGGAAAAGTTGGAGAACAGATCTTAGATATTCTTAGATGGTGTTGCGAGAAATCAGGACTGGAACTTCGGTCCAGTCCAACCTTTCTCACCTGCAACATCCCCCAAACATGGTCCATTCGTACTGGAAACCTGTGGCTTGAAAAAGCCAACATGCAGTTGCAACACGGCATTGTGAACTCGTTTAAAGGACAAGCAAAGCTGCAGCTACTTAGTACAGTGTATCTGCGACTGGACATCGGCTCCCCATGAAAAACCTCACTGTGCATATTTGGATGTGCATCCTGATTCGCAAGTGGCTGTTGACCCCCAGGTCTATGTACGTGTGTGTGTGTGTAGACATGTATACTTTTTTTTGTCTCACATGCATATGATATTCATACACATAACTTTATAGTGATATGCTTGCAGGTATGTAGGGGTTTTTCCGTATTTGTATCTGTGTATCTATGTGTCTATAAATCTATGATGTATCTAAGTATCTGCATACCTATGTATCCATCCATCCATCCATCCATCCATCAATCCATCCATCCATCCATCCATCCATCCATCTATATACATGTATGTATACATGTACATATATATATATATATTATGTATGTATCTATGTATCTATGTATCTACGTACCTATGTATGTGTCCGTGTATGTATTCGCGCAATACATGCAGGCATGTATGCATGCACATATACCTTAGCATGATTATCGTATTTACATTATATTCATAATATACAAAACATTACATCTATATTCTATTCATACATATACATATTGTATGCATACATTGTAACTTATAACATCTTATAACTATGTATATATATATATATCATATTGCATGTATATCTCATATTTCCACATCTTCCATCACGCTGTAGCTTTCAAAATGACCCGGGCAGGTCTCGGGTTGCGGCTCCAGAGGATCACATCGGCGTTCTCGCCCTGTTGTCCTGTGGCAAAGAGCTGCCCAGCATGAGAGACCTCGGAGCTGTCTGTCCTGGAGGGTCCCGGGAGGGACGAAGCATGGTTACCCTATGTTACCCTGGGGCAAACTAAGAAAAAGATGTGAAAAATCACCATTTTCCTAGGTAATGAATCCATAAATGGAAAAAAAATCCACATCTATACTGGGATAATTGCGGTAACTGTGGTAATAATTAGGCCTAAGCAATCGATGTTAATTAGCTGCTAAACTGTGGCAAACTATGATTCATACTCTCAGGGTTGATCCCAACATGTGCAAAAATTGCTCCTGGTAATTGGCTTCAAACAAGCCAGACTATGGTTTTTAGCCAGAAGTGAGGATTCTACCAGCTGAACCGGGATTCTATCAGCCAGGTGGCTGATCTTACCTGGCGAGAATGGGGTGTCAACCAATCAAAATGGGTGATGTTGCCAGACAAGGATGGAGCAAGTATTGGCAAGTGAGTATGACTGTGGTTTTTGTTAAGACAGTTATCAATGTGATCATCCAAGTTCGGGGACTTGGATGAACCAGCTTCACCAGTTACCATCCAAGGGACCAAGACGATGGTGATCTACCCAAACTATCTGGGCTCCCAACCATTTCTTTATTGTTGGAAATCCCACAGCAACCAACCATCACCTGAAAAAAGAACATGTTCATCTCTCCGCGAGTAAATATGTCCTAATCCTAGGTTGCTTCCCTGACCTTCAAGAATGGGTGGATTAATCTACCAAACTCACCAGTCTCTTTTTGGGTGAGATAAGACACCATGTTTTTTGTTTAAATGTTGCTTTTGTGGTTAAACAATTACATGTGGGCCAAAATTGTCAACCCCAAACATTAAACATGGGTTGTTTAGTACTACAAAGGATCAGTTCTTTTTTTGTGTGTGTGCGTGCGTCCATTCGCACCCCAACTCTACCCCATACACAAGTTGACCCAGCCCAGTCACTGCCAAGCACGTCACAAAGTCGTCATGTCCCTGACAGAAGACCTGCCGTCGTGCGATGGGAGGGACCCTGGGACAGGGAGGGCTTCAGAACCATTCAGCGATCATTCACCAACCTGAAATCCATGGTTACTCATCTGCAAATAGATACATATACTATATGGCTGAAGTATGTCATAGTTCACCAACTTGAAATACATGAATTGTTGCCATTTTGGGGATTATTCTCCCAATCCTAAGCATCATTTACAGTAACGTCGTGGTGACATTGTTGTAATTTACCCAAAGGGAGTATTTTTCAATGGGGACCCTAGCAATCCACCAAATCACTCAGGTTGTTGGTAGGTAGGCAATGGTTTTGGAGCTTTGGAGGTTTTTGCAAGGGCCCAAAAAAATTGAAGACCTTTTTGTCGTAGGATTTCCAGAGTTAAACATCTGCATGGGTAAATTCTGGTAGCCTTCGAAGCATCATCTATTCAACTCACCCATTTGGATATGGGACAGACGCAAAGCACACCATTCTTCGAATGGACCCCAAAAAGTGCACCTTCGATTGTTCACATCAAAATCAAGCCGATTGCTATGGATCTTTGTCCCCCGATCCACTTGGAAAGATCATGGCTCGACTGTTGGCCTCCATTGCAAGTAGAATATATCATGCATGAGGTACACATATCTCTACATGAGCAGTGTTCCACCCCCTCATTCCATTCCAATCATTGGTTCATAGGGATTCCCACAATGGATGATGAAGATCCCCAATAAATCCAAGTGGTAAACTCCCCAATAATAACCAATCAATGGATATCAATGGGGTTTTTAGTCACTGCTCACATGTTTTTCCCTGGTCACTGCTTCTCCGCAGCACCTGAGCGTGTGGATCTTTCCTCAGTCGACAGCGCAGCATTGGTGAATCATCATAACGGCATGAAAATTGTAAAAATTGGTGAAAAATGTGTCTCAAACAAGCAACAAACCTGGTCAACGATGGTTCGTACAACATTGTACAACATTTAAAATGATAAACTGGCTCCGGCGTCTTCAATTTTGACCCGTATCCATAGAACTTCAAGAAACCATTTCCGAGTACGACCTGTCCAAGTCATTCCCGAAGCTTCCATGATTTTTTGAGGGACACAGCCCTGAGAATTCAACGCTGGACTTGGACACTGAATCAGGGACTATGACCCAGGACTGGAACCGGAAAATAAGGAAACTGGTAGGAAAATATCAGGGAAAGAAACGAGGTAAAGCATCGGATTTGGAGCTACCATTCTCTCGCTCTGCAGCTTTCTGGGCCACTGGCAGGTCTCCCACAATCACCACCTCAGCTGAGGAAGCTCATCATGATCCCTGGTCTCGAGTCATGGCTTGTAACCCAATATATATATGTTGCAAGATCGTCGCAGTCAGAAAGGGGTTGCCACCCAGAGCAGGAAATCACTTACATTACGATCACTTCACGGATCATCGGATACTAACTCACTGGATGTCAACAAAACCCAAGGGCACTGGGAGATTGGAATCAGAAGGTCTGGAAATCCCATGCAACCACCAAGACTTTGCGGACATCTCTGGGGCTCTTGATCGACCATCCCCCAACGTATTCTCCAAATTCATCCTTGGTCTGATCTGTTGGAGGGTAAAACTGAGTAGACAAAGAGCCAAAATGACCGATTTCCCCACCTGTGGCTATCATTTACCTAGAATCGATTGGAGAAAATCCTGTCAGTCTTCCTCCCAAAATGGCTGAAGCTTAACTCATTCACCTAAATTGATGTGCCCATACCATATATGAATATATATATATATACATATATATATATATACGAATATATATATATATATATATACATATACGAATATATATATATATATATGTATATACGAATATATATATATATACGAATATATAGACATATTGTATATATATATATATATACATACTGGATATGATTTGGTCAACTACCCCTACAGGATTTGCCCTGATAGGGTTACTTGGCTTGACCATGAAAATTTGATTCCCCTGAATTTTGACGTGGAACTAGTTCCAAGTGCCTGGAGTCATCCCTAGTTCCTCCATGTTTCACCCGTTGTTGGGCACTTGAAATCAATCGTCTTCTGCGAAAGAATATCTTGAAGATTTTTGAAGTCACTGAAGTCTGGGTTTCCCTGACTCCACCAACGGCCTTCAAGTAGTCCCTCCCATTCGGGTGGATGTGGCAGATTCGCTTGAATCTGACAGGGCGGACGGCTCATGTCGTGTTTACTCGAGAAAGCCCCAAAATCAGCTATGGTTATGGTTTCAATACCCCCTAAATGGCACGTCATTTCGTCAAAATGATGTATGGTTTATGCCTTTGGCTTTACCACATGGCCAAAATCCTTAGTTTTGAGGTCGCCTAAGTTTCTGGGAAGACCCAAAAATATGAAGTGAAAAAAGGCACCCGGCATCTTCAGTTTTGGTATAGCTAGATGGACCATTCACTCACAGCTTAGCGAGATTCATCCCAGAAATGTCGATCTCATCCCCTCAAAGGTAACTAAGGCCGCGAAGCAGCCGTTTTTCGGCCTGTTTGTTCTCCCCGTGTTTACGCCATGTTTTTGCACTTTGATGGTTTTAAGCCCCATATCTCTTGGTTCAAAATAAAAATAGCTGGTGATGTCCCTATTCTTGTTGGTTGTACCCCCCACATTCTATGGGTATCTAGGGGTAATATGTGGATTGGCCACCGACAATCACCATTTTGGACCCCCAGAAAGGCTATCGAGGCCAGGCACTCCACGTTGCAGCCAATCGCATGTTCCAGCTCGATGGACATGACATGCGACACGGACAAGCCGCTGAGCAGAAAGAACAACACGGCAGCTGGAGAATGCTGCGGTTGAGTTGTTTCAGGTAACTGTATGTCTGTCGTTTTTGATTGGAGTTCTCTGGCTATTTCTCATAGTTTCAACTTATCCCCTGTAGCCAATCTATCTCCAAAAAACTCAATCTGTTGAGGTGTTATGACTTGTAAATGCATGGCATCGTGTGAGTTTGTCAAATCTGTCCTTACCCAGTCATGCCTTGGTTGTTGTTGCTTGTCTCAAGGTTTCCGCCGAAAAAAAAAACGATGGGAACACTATGCACTAACTACCGTGCGGAAACCCATGTGAACCTCCTGGCAACGATGGTGATGGTCGCTTGAAGACCCGGTCAAAGCATACCCTCCCAGAAAATGGTCGTGCAAATGGGGATGTGAACATTTTGAATACGGAAAATAGGAAGAATAGCCACAGAATGTTGAGGATAAGCATACTGCGGATTGGTTCTACTGGTTCACCAAGGTTTTATAAAGATCATTCACAATGACAAACCTTGAAGAAACTTTTCCATCCGACCAGGTTTTGGCAAAAGCTCAAAGCCTTGATGAAAACACGGTCAAAGACCCTAGACCGCATTGAGAGGTTCAATGAGATGATGACAAGATCATGATAGAGATACCAGGAGACAAGCATACTTTGAGTAAACAGTAAACTGCCGGGTTTGTGGTATGGAATCACAGGAACAGCAAGATAAAAGCCATCATCGCTCTGGGGCACCCACGGGGGATTCTGAAACACCAACCCGGCCCCCACTTAACCATGAGTTGAAAAATAGATAAAGAGGGACCTAGAAACAAATCAAGTGAATGACCGAGAAAGAGAACAAAGATAGATAGTTATTAACAAAACAAGTGAACGAAAAATCAAATACTGTAGAAGAACACAGAAAATGCACAGACTGTTCAATTCATGGATCAGTAGATGAATCAAGCAATCAATCGATCAATCCAGGAACAAAATGATCAATCAAAGAAAACAAATCAAAGTAAATCAAATCATGAATGAATATATGCATCCATGAATGGACACGTAGACGGGTAGACAGAAGAGAAACTGAACCAGTACCCCATGTACCGCACCTCGCAGGCCTCCCTGGAGTTATCTTCTGCTAACCATCATTTCCGACGTCGCAGTGAGGTCCTTGTAATTTATCCAGATGCATCCCATTGATGCAAAGACTGCATCTAGATGTATAATTCAGATCTCAAAAAAAAAAGAATTGATTCCTGTTCACAGCTCGCCTTGAATTGTGAGCATCCCCTACTGTCGCTGCAACGATTTTTCGCCATTGTCTCTGATCAGAGCACAAGCTGCGCAGCGTCAAGGATTTTGCACCCCTGACGATCTGGGCACGGGCACGGGTCGTCTCTCTTGGGGTATAGATATGGTTAACTATAGTTGATACTTTTTGGCGGCGAAATTCGAATTTCCTTCGTTTCAACATGGTTTTTACCCTTCATCTTATGTTGCTGATTGAATCCATATCTTGGCTCAATTGACGCCTTTTTGTTGATTCATTGAAGAGATTCTTTGCTGATTGAATCCACATGTTAATATTTATGTACATACATATACTTATATGTATGCCGTATATTAGATATATATATATACATGTATATATATATATATATATGCGCGTGTTGTACCCCAAATTTGACCCGACTACCCATCTAACGCAATGCGCACATTGTCCGATCCCTGAAAATTCAACTTTCTTGGCACCAGGCAGAAGGCTCCCACGGAAATGTCGTATTGATTCATAAGGACGTATATATACACATATGTATATATATATATGTATCTATATACATATATATAGATATAGATGTGAATGTATATATATATATGTATATACATATATGTGAATATGTATATATATATATGTATATATATATATATACATATGTACATATATATATATGTAAATAAGTGTATATATATATATATGTAAAAAAGTGTGTATATATATATATGTAAATGTATATATATATATGTGTATATATATATGTGTGTATATATACATGTGTGTATGTTTGTATACGTATAATATATATATATAAATACTGTATACGTATATATATATACATACTGTATATGTATGATTGTATATGTATATGTATATGTATGTATATATGTATATATGTATGTTTGTATATATGCACATCAATATGTATATGTATGTGTACATATGTATATGGGTAAATGATAATAAACTCACTGACCTGAAATAAGGCCAACAATCTTCCTTTGGCCGGCCATGCCCCCAGCAAGTAAGGAATGGCCAGTTGAACTGAAATGTTGGGCCATTTGGAGATGATTTCCCTTATTAACCATCATTCCAATGAAGTCACGACGTGAGATCATTATAGTATCCAGATCTATTCATGCCCGTGACTATACAAGTGGGATGCATATCCAAATATGGTGTATGGTCATCTTACCACTGCAGTATGAATCAATTCCTGCAGACCTTGCATGTATCTACTCCTATTTTCAGGCAGGTTATGACCACTTCCTGTCATATGAGTATATCAACCCGAGTCTTGAACATGGCACATACATAATGCGCATACAGTGAGTACATCAGTTCTTTTAAAGAATTCCTGATGAATTGGGGACCAATGGGTCCCGGGGTGTCCAGTTTATGTAAAAGTCCCCAAGCAAATAGAGTCACTATTTCACCACGTCACATGCGTAGTATCAAAAAAGAAATAACATAGCACAATACAATACCATGCACTAAAATAAAATATACTACAGCACACTAGAATTCAATTCAATACTGTACAATACTAAACCGGTGCAATGAAATATATAAGATATACCTATGTATCACCAGTTGGATGCACCGAGTATTGGGGCCAAGAGAACATCTTTGAAAGTATGGGGAGCCTTCCAAGCCTGCCGGCAGTTTCTGTTGGCACCACTCAGCTCCTGTTCGACCTATGCTTTGATGCCTGAAGGGCCTGAAGGGGACGACTTGGCCTGCGCAGGAAGCGCGGAAGTCAGCCATGTGGAAGTTATGACAAATCAACCCAACTAGATCAACTAGGGGTATACCCTACCCAATCAGCCAGTGGATCCTCTTTTGGCGTGGCATGTCACCCTCCTAGTCCATCCCGAAGCCGGAGAGTTCTGTGCGAAAAAACTGGCGCCCTGTATTATGCTGGTTGGATCATAGGCTTGAAACCATGAATTTCGCATGTGATCGTGATAGTCCCCAAAATATTGGACGGTATAACCCCATGTAATCATCGGGCTCGAGCAGCCACTGCGAAAAAAACATCGGGTGGCTCTCCTGCTGAGTTTACAGATTCACAAACTCACAACCCCTTCAGCTGGTTTGACTCAACTCTGAGCAATGACCTGTCATGTGTTGGTCCTTGTCTTACTCTTGGCTACCCAATCCATCCAAAATAAAACAGTCTCTTTAGTGGGAGAACAAAACAAGAAATGTTTGTTCTCACCAATCCTTTGCATTCTGTTTTCCAGAATTTCTGCTATGTGATGTATTGAGGTCGGCCGTAAAGTGGGATCGATGAACCACCCACTGATCTGTTCCCCACCAGTTTGTTCCAATCCACAACGAAGGTTTACCACAATCCAGGATCTGGGCTGTTTGACCGGGGTTCCCATATGGTTCCCATACAGTAGTGGCTCGTAATATGTCACATATACCCATTAAACATCAAAAAAACCGGTTGCAAGAGAAATATCTAGAAATACGTGCGATCAAATCATCAATGATTTTGGTCACTGCTCATTTTGAATTTGTCCGACCAAAGAAACTCGCAGCCTCTTGCAAAGGCTCTGGCTCCTCCTTCTCATCTGTGGCGCCTGCAGGGCAACTTGATTGTTTGAGGATCATGGAAAAAATTAAACAGACGGACAGATAGATAGAAAAACAGGTAGATAGATGATATATGGAGAGATGGACATGATTAGGGTTGGACTTGATCGGATTTAGACACAAGACACAAATAAAATGGATTAAATTTACAGTGACTACCCAATGGTTGAGCCCATCACAAAGGTGGTCCAAAGGACTGGAAACTGCTATCTTGCAAGGGGAGACATAGCCATAGCAAACCCAACATGGTCAAGGAAGAAAGTGCCAAAACCAAGCAGGTGAACATCAAGCATTCTGACAGCTCTTTTCCGATGTGTCTCAAAACAGGGTGCCAAAAAAACACCACGGTTTATTGATGTGTATGATCCCAGTATTGATCTTTATTATCCCATTGAAAGTGACTGTTAAATGGGGGGTCCATACCATACCCTGTGGCGCCTTCCCATTTCTTCGATCCTGGTCACCAGTGATTTCAGTGCGAACATCGAAGATTTCCCATGGTGAGAAATGGTGGTGTCCTACAAGTTTCACCCTAAGCAGAACAATGACAGAATGACTCGTAATGTGTACATATATATATTATACATAATGTATACATGATGTATACATGTCTATTTGTATAGTGTATATACTGTATATACTGTATATACTGTATATGCTGTATATACTGCATACACTGCATATACTGTATATACTGTATATCTTGTATATGCTGTATATCCTGTATATACTGTATATACTCTGTATATACTCTTTATATACTCTGTCTATACTATGTATATACTGTGTATATACTCTGCATATACTCTGCAAATACTCTGTTTATACTGTGTATATACTGTGTATATACTGTGTATATACTGTGTATGTACTGTTTATATACTGTATAGATACTGTGTATATACTGTGTAGATACTGTGTATATACCGTGTATATACTATATGTAATGTAATGTAATGTAATGTAATCTAATGTAATGTAATGGAATGGAATGGAATGGAATGTAATAGAATGTGTAAGTCGAACATTCTGGCGTGTATATATATATATATAGGATGTCTTTTCGTAAAGCAGTACTCCATCAGGTTAGCTTTAAAATGTTCTTCATTTTCATCCTTCCTCCCAAGCGTTCTCGGAATCATGGCCAATTTTAGATCATTTGCAAGAAATAGTAATTTGATGTGACTTAGCTGGGTATCATTAATGTATATAGAAAATGCGTATACATCTAGATATATATATATATATTGTATATATATACATATATGTATACATATATGTATACATATATGTATACATATATGTATACATGTATGTATACATATATGTATACATTTCCTCATTAAGACATATAAATAGTACAGTATAGACAAAGTTTCAAAGAAACACACCCAAAGATACCCTCTGGATAAAGGTTGGCACCAATCGTCTCCTGCTTCATCGTTTCCGCGGATCTTGCGAGACCTGGGGAAGTGGAGAATGGGATTTTGGTTCATCCTTTCCATTGAAGCCAAACACAAATCCAAGGCCTGTATCGGCAAAAATGCAGAGAACCACCCGGAAATGGGGATCTAAAGTGATCAAAACAGCAAGATATAAGATATGGTTTAGCACGCCAAAAATGGATGCGTTAACTCCAAGAAAAGGAGTGTTAAAACCACAAACATGGGATGTAATATGATGCAACCATAGAACCTCGAATGATATCCTGCCCATGGCAATTATGAAGCATCCTCGACTTACGGTTTGTAAAATTGGGCATACCTAGGGATGATTTCCGGTAACCCCTAAATGGATAAATGGATGTTGTTAATATGTTGGTAAATGTTGGAAAATGTTGGAAACATGGGATGGCTTATCATTTTGGTATCCCATATCAATCCCATCAAAAATAGGATGTCCCGCTGCCAGTCTCTGGCCCAATCCCAACAAGGCCCCCCCACAACTGCAGATCACGTTTCATCACTGTCACGCGACCTTGTGAAGAAACCAACGGCTCTCTTGGTTTGTTGGGTTCTCTTTCTGGATTTACCACAAGCATGGCTTGTGGTTAAGGGCAAAGATAGCAGGGGGATCCAGTGAGTTTCCACAACAGGAAGTTGCCACTGTTTTTGTTTGTCCTGCGATAGTTGTTGCACTAGTCCCAAGTGTCTCAAAATGGGGATAATAAAGCTAGAAAAATGTGGAAAATGGTTGTCTAACACCATGTTATTTTGGGGTTACCCTATTTTTGGCAAGCCCATTTTCGAGCTGCTTATTGACTGGGATGATCACCCTTGGGTAAGGTGCTAGCAGGTACAGTTGTGTTTCTTCAGTGTGCTGCAAAATCCAACGGTTTAGAAAATCATGTTATCCAGCAAACAAATGATTAGACGGGATATTTTGGGCGTTGGTGATACATCCCATTGTATCCCCGTCAAATCCCATGAAATCCCGATGATCCATTAGATCATTAGATCCCATTAAATCCCATCAAATCCCGACAAAATGATCCAATAAAACCCATTAAATCGTACTAAATCCCATCAAATGTTATCAAATCCCATTGAATCCCATTAAGACCCCCTCTTTTTCGCCGGCAAAACGACCATCCTATCATCCAGCATCCATTTCCAGGTTGCCAGACGCCCATGCTGGGCAAATAAAGATGCATCTTCGAAGAGGCCGCAGAGAAAGGCCTATTGAGACCAGACACGCCCGCCATGGGATTAGACAACAGCCATGGAATATGTATGTGCAATATCTATTTGTATATATATATATACATGTGTGTGTGTGAGTGTATGTGTGTGTAATGTAATGTAATGTAATGTAATGTAATGTAATGTAATGGTATGGTATGGTATGGTATGGTATGGTATGGTATGGTATGGTATGGTATGTATGTATGTATGTGTGTATATACATATAGGTATGTACATGAATATGGGATACAGTGTAAATAATATCACATGTCTTTTGTTGTTCTTATGTTTATTTGCACTATTATTATTAGTGTTGCTATTGCCCTTGTCGTTGGGAATCCTCATTGTCTTTAAATGGTTGATGATTTAATTGGGATCATAAAAACGATTGAAACCACCAACCTGACTAAGCTAGAATTCGCAATATAGATATAGATATACATATATATATATATATATATATATGTATGTGTGTATATATATATATATACATATATCTCACCGAGAAATTAAGATAAATAGAAAATATGGTGATACCTATGATGATACCCAAAATGGGGGTACCCATTTTATCATCCAAGTCATTAGATTGTTTTAGTATTGAAATCTAGGGAGGCTTGGGCATCCCGCATTTTAAGAAACCCCCTATCTATCTGACCTGATCTGATCTGACCTGATCTGATCTGACCTGACCTGATCTGACCTGACCTGATCTGATCTGATCTGATCTGATCTAGTCTATCTATCTTACCATCTTTTTGTGTATCTATTTGACTATTTGTCTCTATATCTACCTGACTATCAATCTGACTATTTATCTATCTTTCTATCTATCTATCTTTCCATCTATCTTTCTATCTATTTATCTATCTATCTATTTGACTACCTATCTTTCTGTCAATCTATCTATATGTCTAATCTAATCTAACCTAATCTAATCTAATCTAATATATATCATCGAATCTAATCTAGTCTAGTCTAATCTAATCTATCTGTAGATATGTATAAAAATATATATATATATAATCATGAAATCACCATCACCTCCCCTGCCTCGCTTGCTTCCTGCAGGCATAGCAAGGCCTGTGCCTCCATGCGAATGGCACCGCCTGGACGGGAGGGAGAAAAATGGCTACATGGCTATGTGTCAAAACCCTGGTACCCTAGGTACCCTCAAATAGCTGGCTGATGGATGTTTATTCCCCCAGGTATGGCAATACCTGTAGATCCACCATTGGTAGATGAAGTGCAGCTACTGTAGATCTACAAATGGGAAAAAAATGGCCTCTACCAATTGATATTCTGAACATCTGCCCATATGTCCATTGATTACCGTATAGATCTTCAGAATATCAATTGGTATGGGTTCCGAAAAATGTTGGAAAATCCCATACTAGTAGAATTGGTGATTGATGTGGTAAATTATGTAAATTCTTTGATAGCCCAGAATGTTCTGCATTGAATGTATAGCTACAATGCAAAATGCGAGCCAGGGCCGCCTGTTCATCCATCGGATAACCCGATCCAACAAGTCATTGGTTACCTGCTTGGTGCTTCAGAAAACACACTTCCATGGCGCATGAGTGCGCACTATTTAGTGGGCCTACTAAGCTACAAAACCTTAACCTTAACTCATAGTTTTCTGTGGCTCAATCGCTGTACTAGCAGCTTAGGGGTAGAACTGGTGTGTGTGCGACTTCCGCCTGCAAAATATGCTCATCATCGGGGATCATTATCCCAGTTCTATGTTTGAAAATACAATATATTTGAAAGCAACAGATCATCATGCTTGTATATCCATGTATACCCCACGAGATTCCCATTGATTCCCCGTTTCTAGATGATTTTTGCGGATGAATTGGACATGGCCCCAGCAAAACTGTTGCCAAGCTACTGATGTGTCCACAGATCTCCCGCACTAGTCGCTGGAAGCTGACCTAAGGCCACGACGCTTAGCCGCTAAAGCCACGAATCGCTGGGAGATGGATCCTTTGATATGGCTACACATAGTGGAAACATATGTTAACATGCTTGGCGGCTCATCCCAGTCAGTAAGTGGGTTATAGGCGTTAGTTCACCTCAGTTCATGAAGTACCGCAAGTAAGCTCAGTCCACCCATAGCCAGAAGAAGAAGTTGAGCAGCCGCCGCCTTGATCGCGCACGGCTGAAGCTGCGGAGGCCACAGCGCACAGCAGCAGCACACCACAGCTGGAATGAGCAGAGCGAGGAAAAGACATGAGTGTTTCCTTAGTGAAACGAAATGTGACACCTTAGTCAGCAGGGCATGCATGTGAACTCAACCAGTCGAAGGATTTGACACCGCTGTAGTTCTTAGAGAACCTCGGATATTTCAACCAACAGACAAGTCCTAAAAGAGAAACAAAGAGAATTAAAAACCCTTTTTTCCCGTGGTGGAGTTTCCACAGAGTCTCCACCGTGGCACACATGTGCCCCAAAACTTTTTCATCCTCTCGGTCTGAAACCCACCCCAACCTAAGAAGCAATGGTGAATATTTGGTCAGTTGAAACACATGTTTGTTTTCAGGACATTCCCAGAAACAGTGCTGGAAAATACCAAGCGCATTGCAACACAGCGGGCATGTCTGGTCCTGTCCGTCAACACGGTCACCACATGCCGCAGGGCTCCAAAAGCTCCCAGTCATGAGAGCACGCGCCGAAGCACTGACATCAAGCCAAGCACGGCACTGTTTGAGGTCGATCTGCCCAAATCTGTATCGAAGCTGAGCAGGAGAGAAGTTTAAGCTCACAGCCTTTGCATCTCTGCGTCCAGAGGAAAGAAAACGTTCAAAACATTGCACCTTGTACATCAAGCGAATGTTGTGGAGTGGAGGTCCATGCCTTGGCCTGGCCCAGGCCTGGCATCTAAGTTGAAGACAGACGGCCGAAAAGCCGCAGCCCGCGTAGCCGGGGGCATCCACAAGAAAGGTTCTTCCTCCTGAAAATTCAAAGCCTTAAGTTGTTTCCTTAGCATAGCTAGCAGTGAATGAGGCTGGTGTCTCCACACCGGCAGCCCAACCCTGCTAGTCAACCGTCTGAATCGCGCCCAAGCGCGTATCAACAGAGCCACATGAAGGTCCGTGACAGCTCCCGGAAACAACTTGCGGAGGTGGCGTGAAGCACCAAGTCCAGCGCCCTAACCCTTAATCAGTCCTGAGAACAGCATTTCTGAGTCCCGTCTGTTGGGCCACCTACCTATCCAGCCATGAGCTGCCTTGGCAGTGACAAAACTCTGATGCGCCCGATCCCAAGATTCCAAGATACAGGAACCTGGCCCCCTGCAGTCTGTCCGTTTCCGCTTGGCTGTAGGCGCGAACCACGGACACCGTGGAAGCACCAAGTACCTTTAATATGTTAACACAGTCCTGGCCTATCAAAAAGAGCCACTTTTTGCGCGCGAGTCTTGGCGCAGATTTGAGTTTTGCTGGGGTTTTCCTTGAGACCCATCCTAGACGACCAACACGACCAGTGGTCAATGGCCTGCAAGATCCCATCTAAGGAAGGAGAATGGAAACTTCGGTCATCCATGTAAGTGCATTGTTGAAGAGGGTAATTCGTGGTTTGTTGAACATACCTAACTCCAGCAATGACCCAAATTGAGAGAATGAGTGGAGCAAGAGGACAATCTTGGGGCGTGGCATTCTCCGCATCAAGCGGGCTTTCGTGTGTGTGGCCATCATATGAGACCCACCTCTTTTGATGCCATGGTTGGGCCAGGACACCACATAGCGTCCTTGGAAAACCAAGAGCCTGCAAAGCCTCAGTTAATTTGAGGTTTCATACGGTCGTAAGCCTGACTCCAGTCGAGCGAGGCAGCGTAACCACCAGTCAGGAGTTTTTCTTGAAGCCTGGGAGCAACTTCCTCAGCACCCAAAGCGCCTTTACCAAAGCAAACAGCAGGGTCCAAGTAAGTTGAGGTCCACTTACGGATCTGAGGGCCTTTCGCCCAAGAACCGGCATAAATACGCCAGAAAATGGACATGACAGAAATCGGACGAACCTTGGGCAACTGGTGATTTGTCACGGCCGCCTCCTTAGGAATGCTCACCTGACGAGTTTCCCTGAGCTGCTGAGGCAAGAAACCTGTGCTTTCCCACGCCTGAGTAAGCTTATGAAAAAGCTTAATGGCCTCCAGCGGGAGGTGACGAATCTCATCCCCACACCATTGGTCGGGGCCACCAGATGCTGAGGCTTCACGAACTGAGACCCACAGATCCTGGTATTTCAAAGGTTCCCACTGAAAAGGACGGGGATCCGGGCCAGCACTGGTGAAGTGAGCAACAAGCTGCTGAACACTCTGAGCAACCGGCACTGAAGGCTCCCGCCAAACTTTTTGCCAGAAAGTACAGATGGCTTTGGCCACCTCTGTCCTGTGAGTCACAGAAACACCTGGTTTACCATTTTCCTTAGCCCTGACCCACCGCCCAAGGCCTTTGAGCGTGGGGTCGCTGACCCTTTTTTTGCAAGACGCAAGCCTAGCGGTTTTGTCCTGCAGCTGGTCTTGCTGGAGTTCCATCTGCACACGGGTCAAAATCCCACGCGTTCTGTCTGCAATTGCCCCTCAGTCCAGTTAGTTCCCACATGCCCCAAGGCACGGCGAAGCAAGGAGCGATTTGGCCTACGACCTAAGTTGACAAGGCGAAGCACCTCATAGCGCCTGGCTAAGGTGCGTCGTTTTTTACCCGCTTTCTCACCCGGTTTGGGGTCTTGGGCTTGAGTCATAGGAACAGAAACCTATTGGGACCTGGCAGGTTTGCCTTTGGCTTCGAAACCCGGCTGTCTGCGCAACTTCAAGAGTTGTGTTTTCAAAACCTCATCCTCAGTGTTATGCAACAAGTGAGAGATGGTAAACTTAAAACAGAACTTCAGGCAGTCCATGTACAGATCCCATTGACTTTGTACGTCAGCATGGGTGAGGTTCCGGGGCAGCGAGCCCTCCCGGGCCCCCACGTCGCCGAGCTGAGAACTCAGCTGTTGAAAACAGTTCAACCTAGACACCTGAGTCTCCCAAGCCGTGGCCAGAGCCTCCTGCCAGTCCTCAGTTGGAATGTCTTCAGGTTTGATCCATCTAGGCCTCCAAAGCTCGTGACCAGGGACCTGATCACGTGTTGGCAACAACCCAAAAAAGAAACCGAGGTGGTCAGAGAGATGCACCTTAGTTACGTTTGAAAAGAAACGTTCTGAACAGTATTTGGGGTGGATGCCACCCAGTTAACAACCCTGCGCCCAGTCCAATGCGTGGGTTGGCGAGGTGCACAACAGACAGCACCATGGGCTTTCAGGAGTTCGTGAAAAGTGTCCTCAGGCTCCTGATTAAAATCACCAGCCACTGCACACTTATCACTGAGCCTCAAACCTTGGCTATAATCAGTGAACAGTTGTGCACAAACCTGATCCTGACCAGGAGGAGCATGCATGTTGACAACGTGGACACCATGGATCCACATGCCAAGAATTTGAGAGTTAAAACTAGTCATCAAAGTTCCCGCCATGGAGTGACGGACTGCTTTGTGAATCAGGAAAGCAACGCCTCCCCTGTGGCGCGGTTCACTGCAGGCCCCAACAGTCGTGACCCCTGCGGTCCTGTAGCAGTGGTAGTGTTTGCGGTCAGAGGCCTCCCCAACTCTGACCCCACGCCACCCAGCCAGGTAGCGCAGCGCCGAAAAAAACCCTTGTGTCTGACCCCAGAGACCTGATAGGCCCGGACCCCTGCAGTCAACTCTGACCCGAGCGTTTCGCCTTAGTGGCTGCCTGACGCTTTTCACCGAACCTCCTATCAGATTCGCTCCCATATGTGGGCGCCAAAAACTTTTCCAACGATTCCTTAGTCCAGTTGCTGAGCTCAAGAAACCTTTGCGCCTTAGCTTCATCTTTTTCCAAAAGAGTCTCCCACCACCTCCCCTTAGCTCTGAGAGCGTGGGGGTCGCCTTTGAGACGACGCATGCATCCACTCCTGACAAGTGTGCTTCTGCGCTTCCTGGGATCCTTTTCCAATACAGCCCCAAGCAGTACTGCATCTTCCTGACAGAGCTCCCTGCAGCAGAAAGAGATATGGTATGTTTTGCAAGGATAAGCATACTGTTCTCTTGAAAAATATGNTGACAGAGCTCCCTGCAGCAGAAAGAGATATGGTATGTTTTGCAAGGATAAGCATACTGTTCTCTTGAAAAATATGGTGTTTTCAACACAAAATACCAACTATCAGCTCAGATTTTTAAGGGCAACAGCATGCTCCTCAGAAGTCATCCCTTAAATGAAGGTGGCATTCCTTGAGGATGTTGTGGCATATCTTCATGCAACATTCTCCTACAGAGATGGCAACGCTCTTCTGAGGCCCTAAGATGTGCACAGCACTCCTCTAGAAAGAGTGCGTCATNTGTGGCATATCTTCATGCAACATTCTCCTACAGAGATGGCAACGCTCTTCTGAGGCCCTAAGATGTGCACAGCACTCCTCTAGAAAGAGTGCGTCATGTCTGCCATGTATTTCAGAAAAAATGGCATTCCATTCCTCACATTTAGGTAGCAATCCTTTAGATAAGGGTAGCATCTCTCTAAGATAAGTTTTGAAAATACATATGATGTAGTTTTTTGCTTTTAAGAGTTTAGCATTCCTTGTAAGAAGTACTAGATAATCTCATGAATATTTACTTGAACAATGGTGCTATGCAATATTCCTTTGAAAAAGAAACATTATTCATTTGGAATCATTCATTATACCATATATATTCGAACATATATACAGTATAAAAAAACTTATTCTACATGCATACACAATTCCTTTCAAAAGAGTGTGGCATTCCTTCGAGCAGTAGCCTTCAAAATACACAGCAGCTTGTGTGAAAGAGTATGGTATGGTTTATGTTCTTTTACAANCCCTTTAAAAGAGGTAGATGTGTCTTTAAGAAAGTGCAGTTTGACTCCATGGAATTGTCCTTTGAACAAGCATAGTATTCCTTGTAGGAAGTAAACAATTATTGTGAAAAGGTTTTCTTCCATAAACATTTGCACTTTAAGATGCCATGGTATTTCTTGAGGACAGTGCAGCATGCCTTTATGCAAGTTTCCTTGGAATTTTTTATCCTTTGAACAGAGGGTGGCACTCCTTGGTTAGAAAAATACACAAAAAGAGCCACAATCTCCAGAAAATAGCAAAAAATAAGGCCTACCCCTTTTCCAAAAACTTTTTAAAATATCCTTCAGAAAACCAATGATAGCAGAAAAATTTCGAGAAAACAACATAAAAAAAAGGCAGTATGTCTAGACTTTCGGCTGGAATCCTCTCCGGAACCCAGTGAATACCAGTGAAAGTAATGAAAACCTCGAGAAAACCAAAAAAACAAAAAAAAAAAAAAAACAAGATTTCCAGAGTCTTGCTTAGCATCCCCCCTCTCAACTGAAGAGTCTAGAAATATTGGTTTTTGGGTTTTTTTTGTTTTTTTTGGTTCTTTTGGTTTTTTTGGTTCTTTTGGTTTTTGTGTTTTTTTTTCGGTTTTCTGGAGGTTTTTTGGTTTTCTAAAGGTTTTCGGTGATTTTAGAGTCAGGCCTCATTGAAGGGACCCCTTCAGAGTGCAGTCTGTGCGGTAGTCAGAGAACCCTGAAATACACTACTTGGGAGAACCCTGAAGTACACTAGTTGGGAAACCCTCAAAACTGCACTCTGGGGGTGTCCCGTTCTGTTCTTTTTTCAGTTCTTGGCCTTCTTCTGGGGGCCTCATGCAACTGTCAAAACTCACTCGCGTCGTACCCGGAGAGTGCTCCGGGCCCGCCACCGGCGAAGTGGAGCCGCGGTGAAGGGTTGTGACCCACTTAGCAACTGGGATGAGCCATCAAATATTTTCTACACATGTGTACACAGTATCTATCACGTCTTCATCTTTATCTCTCTCCCTACTAGTCTCGTGCGAAATGATTGAGTCCCAGTTGTGTAGGTGATCTCCCAGCATTGCGCAACACCACTGACGATCCGCAGGCCCCGTGCTTTGGGAATCAGCAACTCCGTGTTCGCTTGGTAGAAGCGAACCTGCCCGCAGGTGGTTCAGTGGTTCATCGGCTTGGATCCAGGTACATTCTACACGGAAACCCCAAGCTACGATGGAAAAAACGATCAGGTGTCATTCATTTTTTCACTTGCGGTATGTAAATCATCCCAAGAACATGTTTCTTTAGATTGGTTAGTTTTCCGAAACTAAACAGAAAAAATCCCCAATGAAATGATGATTTTGCTTGCAATGTTCAACCAATGACGTTTTACAATGCCACGGGTCACCGTGAAGTCGCTCGAACTCGATGCGCAACGCCTCTTGGGAGGACTTGCGGTTGGGCTCCGAAGCGTCGCCTGTGTCGACGCGGGAAATTTGAAGGTAAAGATGTCTGAGCCCACACCAATGTATTGTGTATATATATATATACACAAGTCACAAGTGTGAGTGTGTGTGTGTGTGTGACATATATATATATATATACATGTATAGATAAGTTAAATATAAACATGTATGTATATAAATGTGTGATGTGTGTGTGTATGTCCTCCATGTTCTGGCATGTTTTCGGGCTGCCCTTGCCTACGTGCCAGGATTTTCAGAGGAAGGAAACCATCAGAATGGGAGGACAACAATGCGTATCTTTAGACCCCCTTAGTCCAGGTGTGCTTTAAGAGATGGTGTTTTTTTCCCCACAACATTGTGTGGGGTTCTTGTTTTTTGCTTTGCACCTCCCGCCTTCCGTCCGCCTCCCGCGTCTCCCTCACACACAACTCTTTCACACACAACTCTTTCACACACAACTTTGTCACACACAACTTTGTCACACACAACTTTGTCACACACAACTCTTTCACACACA
>BGPT01001376.1:149098-167612 GCA_003297045.1 Symbiodinium sp. clade C Y103
TGTCCTCTCTCTTTCCTGCCTTTACCATCTCATTTTCACATCTGTTTGGTGCTTCTTGGAAGGAGTTGACTTGTGGGGTTATCCGGTCCTTTAATTCAGTTCTTTTCATGGTTCCCTGCAAGGTTTCCTGTGACAAAATCAATTCAGTGAATCAGGGGAGGAACTATTGACAAAAAACAGTGGATATATCTCTTCAAACCCACCAAAACAGTCTCTCCAGAAATACATAGAAATACTATACCCCAAAATCCAAGTGTTACAAAAAACCTGTCCCATGGATGGCAAAATGGAGCGTCATCAATTTCCGGATCTCCCTTTTCCGGATGGACCTTCTACTTGGACCATTGTGAAGCCCTGCAGAATCGCAGCTTCAACGTTGGACCACCCCATGGAGAATCAAACTCGGCAAGAGTCGGAAACAGTTCGTTCAATGGGCGATATTTCGCCAACTCATTTCCAAGACATGGATGGAATCAGATTGAAACCCTGAAACTGGTTTTTCAAAAGATGTGAGTATTAATAATTTCACCCAATCAGACATAAAATACACGACAAAATCGAATTTGTGCACGGAATTGTGACTATTTCTGCATATCACATGGAGATCATCCACAACGGTCAACCCATATGACCCACTGCTGCAACTCGATGATCAGCTTCTGAAGCTGGGAAAATCAAAGGATTTTCAACTGCCAGGTTTCACTACCGCAGGGTGGTCACGGTTTTGTGCTGAATCTGCAAGCAGGTGGTCATTGACGCCCAATGTTTTTAGATTCAAAGATTATTGAATAAAGGATTAGGTTGCAGGATTTGGTTTTCGAATCCATCTCCACAATTGGATGATGATCGCCCACTGGTTCAAACTGTTTTGGTGACTAGTTGGTGAGGAACCAAGGATTAATGAATCTTGGTTGATCAATAAGAGGGGGGTAATCTCCTCAAATGAACCCGCCAAGACCCGTCAAACATTCGATGGGGTTGCTAATCCAGGGTTAACTTCCAATAACCCAAATAGCCGAAATGGGATTGCCGAATACTATATTATATATACTACAAGATCAAAATGACCAAGCTTTTGGGGTTCTCTGAGTCTGAAGTTGACCTGTGTCGCTATGTCTCAGACTCAGCGAGGTGATTGCCAATAATTGACCCAGAAACTGCTGGCATATTGCAATATGAATTCTACATTTGTTTGGTTGGTCAAGATATTGAACCATACCACAGTGGTTCGTGGTTGAGGTTAGTATTGGTCCTGTAGATGCAGATGCTTCATGACAGTCACTTGCCTCAGCAATCCAGGATGTGGCAGCTCGAAAATCGTCCAAGTTATGGGTATTGAGTTCTCCAATAACTGGATGGTCAATACTAGGAATAGATATGTCAATTTGTGGTCCCCCAGGTCCTTAATTTTGACCCATGCCCTTATGACAAGTTGTGTCAAAGTGATGCGTCTTTGGTCCACTGCACCTGAGGGGGTCCTTTGCTCTTACGCTCCTTCTTCATCTTTTTCGCCTGGCTGAAGTGCAAAGAAACTGTTACCGGGGCTCAAAATCTTGGAAAGAAACCAGTCAGCCAAACGGACCAGTCGGAATTCTCGGAACATTGAAAAGCATTCTTACTGTGGGTCTTTTGGTCCCATCAACTCCCATCGGTCGCCACGATCCAGCACGGTCCAGCCTTGCCCTTTCCCTCACTGGCCTGGACCCCAGTCGAGACTGAGACGACTGAGATGACTGGGTCACAACATGCCAACTCCGAGATGTGAGGTATCTTGTAAATGGTAACCTTCAAATAAATATATATACATATTCATTATGTTATGTTGTATTATATTATATCGTATTATATTATATCATATCATATTGTATTATATTATATCATATTATATTATACTATATCATATTATATTATATCATATCATATTATATTATATTGTATTATGTTGTGTTATATTATATATATTATATGCGTGTGTATAGAAATAGATCCATACATGATCATACTTGTGCACACATGGATGATCATGGATGTCTGGACGGACAGACTAGATAAGAAAGAAAGTAACGAAAACAAACAGAAAGAAAGAAAGAACGAAAGAACCAAAGAACGAAAGAACGAAAGAACAAAAGAACGAAAGAACGAAAGAAAGAAAGAGAAGTTTGTGCTGTGCGTTCATATTGTTCATACTGATACATCTGGCACCCATCCTTGTTATCATCTGCAAACCAAAATGGGCTGAGTCCATCGGTGCCACCTTTAAGGCTTCCATCTTGGTTCGCGCCATGGCGAGCGGTCAGAGATCTACGATGGGAGCCGCGGAAAACCAATGGCGCCAGTTTTACGTGTGACCAATGATGATCTCATGATGCAGAGGTTTAACCTGGTTTTCTCGAAGTGGAACTGGCGCCAGTTCCATGAGAAGTTCCATGACAAGACCTTAAACGACAGAACTGACAGATTTACATTGAGGTTGAGCCAGTTTTGAGCATGCGAAGTCGGAACAAGATGCACAGAAGGCTCTGCACTGGGAGAAAGGGTCTGGTATAGCAACAACAATGGGATGATCTCGGCCAGAAACCCGTCAAGTCAAGGTTTTGGAAGGCACTTTTGTTCATGTGGGGAATATTTGGGAATGAGTCAGTTTCTTCCAGCATGCTGGTGTTCACATCAAAACAGCCAGTCTTTTTTGCAAATGTTCATCCCAGCATATGCAATCTCTACAGTTTGACCCATTCCTGTCCCTGTAGTTCTACACCTTCACCATCCATGTCCCTTCACCCCAAACTTCCGGATGTCCAGGTAAGACTAGCTGACTACCCAGTCACGTCTCCCCAAAATGAATAGACCTCCACTATACACTATGGTCTGTCAACCCCGCCAAAATGATTTACATACGACGAAAAATCGCGGAATCTCCAACCAAAATGTTGACTTCGCCGCTCTTTAGTGCTGCTTCAATAGCTGCGGACGTCTGGTGTGGTCTACAGTAATCCTACCCGTCTCTAGACAGCATCCCAGCATGAAAAACAAGATATCTGGTTTGCGGCACCGTACCGATTCTATATTTGGTCTTGTCCAAAATAAAATAGGGCGCCCAGCAAAATATCTGATGCTGAATAGTCATGATTCCCTGGAGTTGACGGCATTAAAATGGAGGCCTATGCCATACCCCATTTCTGAACACAAGAACCATCTGGTAATCCGCAGAGTTTTCCCCGCTGGCCCTTCTTTGTCCGCAGTGGCCTGGGCGAAACTGCCACGATGGCAATGATGTTGACAGGCGGTGCATTGTTGGGCGTTACTGAGATTTTTCTGAAGTTTGCTAAATGATGTGTACTGGGCTCGTATGAAATATAATATACATAGTTTGTATGTGTGTGTATATACATATATAATAGAAGATATAGATATAGAAAATGTTAACATTGATATTGATATTGATATCTGTGAAATAGCAACAAATATAATATCAGACCTCGCCCAACGGGGGGGTTCTCCCCTCTACTGACCGCTTGGAGAACTGCTGGCGTTTGGACATCTCGGTAGGTCTTCGAATGGGAGGCATGGATCCCTGGTTCGATGCCCCAAATCCGGGTTCATTCCACTGGGTGGGGTCCCATATACCACCCTTGTCATTCCCCCAACTAACATAGATCCTTGGAATCCCCCATTTTTACCAACCCGAATTGTGGCAGGGTCTATGTCATTAGCTGCTTGTAGGGCATACCCTCGAGATTTTGGCCAAATCACCAACTTTGCCCGTGGCAAACCTACCCCGTTCTTGTTGCTTAAATCACTTAAATCCATAATGTTTCTGGACATCTCCAGCCATTTCTGTGTGGATGCAAGTGGTCCATATCCACCGCTAAATCACCACTCATATGAGGTGCCCGCGATATCACCACTTACGGTTGGCTAAAACCCAATCAATATGTTGGTTAGCCCAAGATTATCCGTATAACTATCATCCAAACTAGCAATTTTGATAGTATTGGATAACCATAAATTATGTGGATAAATCCGTCAATTTAATCATGCTAATTCTGCGGATGATATAAGTTTGACAAACAAAATACTTCCCTTGGATTCTGAATTCACCAAAAGGAGGTTTCCAAAGTCATGGGGGGTACCCCAAATCATCCAAGTCATTAGACCTTGTATTGAAACAACCATGGATCCCCCATGACTTCAGAACCCTCAAAATTTGGCTCAACAAAACCATCCATTGCTGGGGTCAACCCCTCCTGGCGGACCCCAACACTGGATTTCCGCAAGACGCTCCGGAACAAGGCACCTGAGGACTTCGAGATACTTCGAGGCATGTGTCCATAAGACATGCTCCAAGTGGCAAAAATGTAGTTCTAATTATCTTTTTCACGAAGAAATGTGGGAGTTATAATGACTTATACATCTCCAAGAATGCTTGAACTAACAATGCAACCAGAAAGAAATGAAAAGAATGGTTTGAACTAAGAAGATTGCGAATTTTACCCACAAGAACTGGCATCGATCTGCAACTATGTGGACCTAATCTGGGGACGTGACCCCATAATATCATAATAACGATGATTGATTGAAGTACCAAGGCTTGCCGGGCTCTATTTCTTATAGGGACCAACTGGGGCTGGTTTCGTTCGATATTTGACTCTTCGAATTTGGTTCATCTTCACTGACTTAGGGCTGGTCAAATCTTAAGACTGGGGTCTATGGTTGCTCTCAGCTTCTTAAGTTTCAGTGAAGGTTGCTAGGAGAGACCATTCGACCCAGGCAAAGCAACGGAAAACAAGAAATGAGGCCGTAAGTCTCTCATGTCGTTTGACCGTATTATATACCTGAACACAGCTCGCCAACGGGCTTTAGACTCGACCCAGAAATGATTTGGAGTGACTTCATTTCCCAGTTGATTGGCCCAGTTTGTTGCGTTGTTCCCCTTCATGATTAATGTCAACCCGGTATGAGCAACTCTCTTGATCAATCGGTGTCTTATCCCTTAAATACTGCTATTCTTTCATCAAGAGAAGAAAACACAACATAAAAACACACTTTATTTAAACGCTTAAACTAGAAGTGTTACCTAGTTTAATGTAAAATCTCCCAATAAATGAAGGTTTTCATAGGAAAATATAGGAAAATCCCCCATAAATATGCTAGTTTTGATGGGAAAATTATCTATAAAAGGTGGATTGACAGCCGCTCTCGCCTTGGCGCGGCTCGTGGCCATCTGCTGCGCCAGCGCGGCTGCCTCCTTGGGGGCTGCGCGGCCGATCGTCGTCCTTTTTGGGGTTTACCTGGCAATCGGAAAATCATCATCCCCCCAATATTAAGCACCCCCTAAATGGTCCAAATATGTGTAAATCCTCTACTAAACCATCGTTTCTGCGTGGTGTTTAATGTTAGGGCCTATTAGGGGTAAGGGATTCTTCATCCATTGTCCGAAACAATGAAAACGTATAGGACAATCATCATGAACCATCTACCATTTTGTTGTGACTTCCATTGCAAGGACACAAATATCACTATATCCCAGAGGATCCCAGAGGTATTAAACTTAGCCCAACAAAAACACACATCGATCCCCTCGATCCCCTCGGTGTTTTCCGGCTTTCCCAGGCGCCAAGTGCTCTGGATGGTCATCCCCAAACAGAATGGCGAAGAACTTGGCCGCTTCGGCACACCTCGTCACTGGCCCCCCGGCTCCATGGCACAAGTCTTCCACGCACCATGAACCGTTGAGGTTATTCAAAAAAAAGTACCCCTAGGAATCAAACATTGCAATGGAAATATATATATATATACACATAATACATAATACATCATATATATATATATATACACAATACATGTATGAATTTCCCATTCATAAACCCTCCATTTAGTTATAATTAACCCTCATTGCTGCTATATTCCGATTGTATCAAATTATATCTCATTCAATCACTATTTCAATGGTTGATATCAACTAGAACCAGAGGGTAGCCATCAATATTCCATGAATATTCCCATTATCTCCTTACTGTACCACCGTACCGTTCATGTCTCATTCTCTTCAGATGGCGCACGCTTCCCTGGCGGCGGCATGCTGACCGTCTCTGCAGAGCGCCTTTGAAGCGAGAACTGGGAGGTGCCATAAAGTCGGGATGTGTGATATGGCATTGTATCTATGTACATGTGTGTATATACTATCTATATATATATATATGTGTGTGTGTGTACGTATATTATACGTCTACTATAGTTATGTATATATATGTATATATGATTGTATATGTATATTATTGATGTTCTTCCTAGTCGTGGATTGAACCGCAGCTATCTATATAGAAATATATATATACGTGATTATACATGCTACATACACACATATGTCATGTAGATACCGTGTTTTGCAGTATACCATAGATACATACATCGCGGTTGTTGTCACCGCCAAATATGGGATAATCCAGAAGAAGCGCTTCGTGGAAGTTCCCATCATGGTGGATGTTCATCATTCCGACTAGAGTAAACAGCTCTTAAAGCAGTTCGTATTTCACATCAAGCACCAGAGATTTTCATGACCGGGGACCCTCAGCTACCCTGCCACGGGGCCCAACCCGGGCACCAGACCTTGGCCAATGACACCTGAATCCGCGCGCGAAGCGTCATGCAGTAGTCTTCCTGGCTGGTAATTCGACTCTTTCCAGCGGATGAGAGCCATGAAGTATCGGTCCAGAAATCTGAAATATCCTATATATCCGTCCATTCAGCACTTTTTTCACCATCAATATTTCAACCATTGAAATTCTCAACCAGACACTGTGCCACCTGGCACTTTGCGTGCTGAAAGCTTTCCCACTTGAGATTTTGAAGCTTGGACGGTGAAGGATCCCACAATAATGAATTTCCCCCCCTATTTATGGCCATCAAATCAAGTGGAAAATCATAAGCTCTGAACCGTGGGATAGAAGAAACTATCGAACCTTTTCAGATAAGCTAAAATAAGGTTCAATGGAAGAATCCAGTATTGAGACCTACAGGCAACTGCAACGGTGGACAAAATCAAAGCAATGATTGATCCACAATCCTTTTTCTGGACGCTGGTGCAGCTGTCAAAAAAGGCTGACGTAAGCCAAGTGAGAAGTTCCCTGGAGTTGTCCTTGCGAGTTTCTGAAGAAATGGGTAGGGTCTATCTCCTCTGCCATATCGTTTCCATCATGCTTCATGGACCGAAATAGGGGATAATCGTTCGCCCTACTTAATAGACGTAATCTTTCTTGGGATACCACCTCCTGTCCAGCAAATAGGACCTATCAGATACAGTCAGGCGCTTCATCAAAACTGAAGCGCGCGGAGTTGGTGGTGGTTTTCTTCCCATGTTTCAACATCATGTCTGATTAATCCCATCCTTCGTCCATATTGAACTCCCCTAAATCTGTATTTAAAAAACCCTGCTAGACCATGGTTTCTGCGTGGTGTTTCATTGTTTGATATTAAGGGGAAGGGATCAAATCCGATCTTGGTAAATCTCTCAACGTTGGGTTTGAAAGCACCAGTCCGGGATGAACATGGCAACCAACAGAATCTTCACATCTCCCCACACCATGAATTGCAAGCGGATAGTGGCTATGGATGGCATTGGATGGCTATGGTTCCTACCCACAAAAAAAAGCGAACTGAAGCCAGTTGGGAGACCTACAATCACCATACTTTTTCACTGTTGGAACATGCGACTATTTCCTGGGATGATCCTCCAAGTAGGAACCAACCACAGATTATTGATATTCCATGGTATTCCCATGTAATCCCATGGTTGGATGTTGAAGTGTCCACCTCTGGCATAACTGTCCTCGCTGGGCCAATCCCAGGGAGCATCGCACGAATTTTATGGTGGGATTTCCCACTGCCGATGTGGCCATGTGTGATGTGGCCGTGTGTTGCGACAGGTCTTTTTGGAGATACCAAATATCACCAAAGAGTTTTGAGAAGAACTTCGAAGAAAGCAATTGTTGCTTGTCATTTGGGTAGTACACAAGTTTCTCACAGTCAGATTCCACATCAGACATTTCCGATAGGAAATGATCAGACCCCATTGATTTTGGGCGAAGATGAAAACGAGTTGATCGACTCCTGGGTCCAGGTGGGGAGGATCATCTTTGAAAAGTGCCAAGATGGTGGTTATCATGGTTGGTAAGTTCCCCAACTGTTTCCTTCCCCATTTCGAACTGGGACTAGTCACCTACACAATGATGAATAATGTTGGTAAAGCAATAGTAGACCATCCCCAAATCCACCATATATGGGTGGTATAAACCATCAAAATATGGGTGGTTTATTATTGCTTTACTATCACTACAATTCTTTTTTGAACCCTTCTTTTTCATCCAATGTGGTCTTCATGTTTGACTCCAAGAACTGTCCAGACTCATTCAACATGGCTAGCAGGGAAATCCCGGAACTCGACATGGAGATTTCGTTCGCCGGGAAAATCCTCGAACTAATTATTGCTGGAGGATTTCCCAGCTAGCCATTTAGCTGATTACCAGCCGGTAAATCCCAAATTTCAGTGGGTGAGTTCATCGTAAAATCACAAATATATATATATATATATATCATATAAAATCAATAAACTATCCTGATTTTTTCCACCAGCTAAGATGGACAGGGCACCGATGCCCGGGGCGTTTCGCTCATGTCATGGTTGTCGCTTTGCGAAGCGCAGCGGCCGTAGAGGCAGAGTTCGAGGTCGTGGGAGCTGAACCACTCCTGGCGAAGAAAAGAGGTGCTGTGATTTGATGGGAATTTAATGAGAATATCATGGGAATATCATGAAAAAACTTGCCTTCTGGTATCAATTGGGATCTAGTTGGGATAATTGGGATAGCAGTTGGGATAATGAGAGGAATATGCCTGGTACCAGTACTAATCAAACGTGGCAAGCTGGAAAATTCCCAAACTAGCCATGGAGGTTTAGCTCGCTGGGAAAATGGTAGATTCTCCAGCAAACCATGTTTGATTCCCGCAGGGTCATGGTTAGGTCGAATGGGAAAATACAGGAGGATCATCGAACCAAATGGCCTTTTGTTTCATGCAAAAGAGGCTTAGAAGTGGTTCGTTGCTGGGTGGCTTGAATAACGGGACTTGTTTTGGAAGCTTGCGAAGGACGGATCAACTTAGATTGGCCCTTGCCAAATATACTTTAAAAAAAAACATCAAAAAACAATTAGTTTGTTTACCCTCCGGTAATCAAACATGGCAGTGGCAAATCGTCCATTTAAAATGTATAGATGGTTTTCCGAGCTAGAAGCGTCCATATACAGTAGCAGGGATTTTCCATTGCCATGTTTGATTACGGGGATGGTATTTTCGAACGACAAAAATGCAAGCCACATAGTAAGCAGCATATCATACCAACCAAGGTTGGTACAGTAAAAAATTATCCGTGAAGCATGGTCCAAGAAGGCCTTCACCGGATCTGCGCTTCTCTGATACCCAAGGCAGGACGTCTATGGAAAGGTTAGGCACATTCAGGGCATAAATGGGCACCAAATACTCTCGGTAATCAAACATGGCTAGCTGGGAAATCCCGCATGGAAAAATCATCGAACAAAAACGTTTTTTTTTTCCCTTGCAATGTCTGATTGCCGGAGGGCAATATGCAACCACTCCAGAAGTCAGCCTCCAAATCACAACCCCTCGATTCATCAGTGAAATTACACATAATAAAATACGCAAACCTTCCTGTACCCTTGTCAAAAAGCTCACGTCCAGTGGGATAGGACAAAAATCCACATCATCATGTCGGCGCCCGACATCAAAATCCAATGCACTGTGGCCATTCAAAGCCTATGTTCGTTGCTGAAAGTCTCCCTGGCTTTTTTGGGGGTCTCCCACCTTCGCGGTGCAGGTGGGTCCACTCAATCAGTGAGTAGATGGCCATAAATACTATATGATTCATATCTACCCTGACTATCAATTGCGGTGACCCTCAAAATAGTCATAATCACCATCAAAAAATAATTGGTATCACCTTCAAATGAAATCAATAAACTGGTGGGTGTTTAGTAATCCTGGGTCTTCGCATTTCTCGGAACTTAGAACCAACCCATGGCATTTCCGTTATATCCCGGCCACCACCAGCGACCTGGGGATCAGCTGAATGGGTCGCCGCGACAACTCCACGCTGCTCTTCACATTCGCCAGGCCTTGCCTCGAGACTCAGCTGGTGAAAACATGTGAAAACACTGTGAAAACCAAAGGATTTGATTTGGAGATACCAAACCTGTGGGTATCCATGGATTACTAAGCAATCCAGGATTATACCAGCGTTGACCCCAGATGTAGGAAATCTCAATCATATTCTTTTTTCGCGGCAAAAGGGTAACATTTTGGCATCATTGAGAGACAGCAGTGGGAGACAAGAGTAAGAAACAGGTGGAAAACAAGTGGAAACTCACGCGGCCCAAAGCACCCAGAGTGGGAGACAAAAGTGGGAGACAAGTGTGGGAGACAAGTAAGAGACGAGTGTGGGGGTCAAGTGTGATAGAAAAAGTGGGAGGCAAGAGTGGGGGACAAGAGTGGGAGACAAGTGTGGGAGACAAGTGTGGGAGACAAGGGTGGAAGACAAGTGTGGGAGACAACTGTGGGAGTCAAGTGTAAAATTATGTGCCCCAGAGGCACTTCGAGTGGGAGACAAGTGAGGGATACAAGTGGGAGACAAATGGGAGACGAATGTAAACTGATGCGCCCCAGAGTGGGAGACAAGAGTGGGAGACAAGCGTGGGAGACAAGTGTATGGCATGCGGCCAAGGAACGCAAGTCCGGAGACAGAGGCAAAATCATGCGGCCCAGGGATGCAACCATTTGAAAGGAGTAAGAACCCCATACAGGTAAACCTGTTTGGGGAAATATGAAAATCAGGTGGAATTATTTTGTTTTTAGGGATGGACATGTTTTTACAATGTCAAACAAACGTTGCGTTTCCAGCAGCACAAATGGGCCTTGCTTTCCAGATTCCAAATATGTCCAAATATAGAAAAACGTTCCCACCAGCCTTACTGATATTTGTATCGTTGTATCCAAACATATTATATCCTATCATCCCATATCATCCCATATTGTCCCATATCTATCCCATGTCTATCCCATATGATCCAATGCGTCTCCAAGATGCAAAATATCTTGCAGGTAACCTTGGCGCTGTCCCGTCTTGCTGGGTCTCTGGGGTTGATAGATAAGCAGGTGCTGAATCTAATGGTGGCATTGCTTGGATATGATGGCAAGGAGCCCTGGCTATACATGATATGTATAAATATTCATAAATATATATATATATATATGTACCTATACACTATACACCATACACCATACACTATACACTATACACTGTACACTATACACATAATATATATATATATATACATTATATATACATAGTATATACATACATATATATATATATACATATATATATATATGCACATTATATATATATACACACACATTCTATGTAAATATTATATATATATTATAAATATATATATATATATGTGGGGGTTTCCTAAAATGGGGGGTACCCAAAACTGGATGGTTTATAATGGAAAATCCTATTAAAATGGACGATTTGGGGGTACCCCTATTTTGGGAAACCTCCATATATACATCTTCAGGAAAGAAGTTTTCAGTAGTGGTTCGGAACTGCAGTAGATGTCCTTAAGATATCTGGGATGTTGAAGCGAAATCGCGTTTCATCGCCGGTGTCTCACCTCGGAACTGGAAAAAGATCCTGAAACGGCTCGTAACTGGGGTTAGTTCAGCCACTTATAGATGGGATAACCCCAGGAATCGGGGACTTACTAATAATGGTTATTACCCTCTGGTAAACTAACATAACTATGGGAAATCACCATTTTTAATGGGAAAATCCACTACAAATGGCCATTTTCAATAGCAAACTGTTAGTTTACCAGAGCCTCCAAGTAGGCAGTTGTTTAGGCTCCATTGCTAACCCATTGACCAGTCGCACTAAGTCACACAGAAAATCCAGAAACAGCCCGGGCAGCCACGGCACTTCCGATATCTTCGATGGCAGCACCCAAACGCTTCAAGCCAGCGTAGATCCTGGCACAGGTAAATCATTGCAAATCCAACCCCAGCCACAGCCCATTTCCCCAGACAGTTGGAGGTCTGAGAGACCACATTCGCACGTTTGGTCATGGATTAGCTTAAGGGATACTTAAGGGCCCCTAAAACATACAAGAAAGTGTCCAAGAGGTTCTCTAATATCGTGGATCAGCCAATACGATTGTTGGTGAAATCCGAAATTTTATGGTTGAAATATCTTGAAATCCATGAAGCCTCAAATTTTGCTGATTGAATCCCGACATTTCCCAAACTTTGCTGAAATCCGCCTCTCAGTGTCCACCCGCTGCGCAGAGCCCTGGAGTTTGAAGCAAGTGGACCTTGGCCGCATTGGGACCCTGGAATTCTTGGGATATTTGCAAGGTTTAATGGGAGAATCAACTAGCTTCTGGTAAAATGTTGGATGGTTTACTCTTGGATTTACCACTCGATGTGAGAAATTGCAATGTGTGTTGGTGCATTGGAGGAATGATAATTCAGCTGTCTATTAATTTGCTGATTCATCTATATAAATCTATTTATATGGACCTACCATGGAATTATAACAATCTGGATGATTGTTACGGTTGGTGGGATAATGATATCAACGTGCGATGCCCGGGTAAGGGAGAGATCATGAGATATAGTGGGATGTCTCACGTATCATAATGATTGGGAAGTGTCCAATGTCCGTCTTCATACAGTGTGGAAATGGTGCTATAATAGATTCCTGCATTGCCCCGTCAAAGTTGCTTTTTGTTCGCTTATGATGAGCCATTTCTCCATTGGCCCTCCAAATTCGACCATCTTTGTAGGGGAATCTGACTGTATCCCAATTGCTTGAAATGATGGATTGGGAATTAGGTCATCAAGCAAATTATGGTTGCCATGGCTTCATCCCAAGAGATAAAGCCTCATCCATCCAGTCTATCACTGTGACCGCGGCAGCATCTCACATTTTGAAAAAAAAGGATCAACAAGGTTAGAAGCCTCACAACCCTTGATCAGGGACCTTGATTAGGCACCACTCTTGCAAGACTGACATGATCCACATCCCTAGTATCAAAAAAAACACAATATATCATGATATACCTCGTGATATATGTTTATGTGTATGTGTGAAATAATGTATATATATATATATATATACATGTATATATATATATATATGTGGATGTGTAGATGTGTATTTGCATATAATAGATGTATGTATGTATATATATATATACATATACAGCATATACATGTGTATAATTGCAGGTTTCGCCATATAATAGCCTCAAGTGATCCCCAGCTTCCCGGAGGCACACGAACTCGTCGGCGTTGATCTCCCCGTTGTCATCTTCGTCCATGATCTTGAAGAGTTTCCAGGCCTCATGAGATGGGACAATTCTGTTGAAAAGTTAAAAGAACCGGAGGTTTGAGATTATGCATTTACCAACCCCAAAAAGATAGAAGGTGGTAAAATCTGAATCTAAGTTATAGTGATAAGCTGAACCTTGTCTATCTTGTTGCGGGTGACTATAAGACAGTAAGACTAAGATGTTTTTTTGATTTGACCAACAAGAACTAAGCAACTAAGATTTTTTCAACACGAACCGTGTTTTCGAGAAAATGTAATGAAGAAGGAATCCAATAGAATTGGGATTGCAGCAGCAGCAGCAAAATATGACAAACAAACAACAGAATCGTCAGTTTCATATGAAGATATGGATGCTGGAAGGACCACAGTTCAAATGACTGACGTATCCACTGGTGGATGTTCAGACATACTACCTGAGATGTATTATGACCCTTTGTCAGACATATTATCTTCCAACATATTCTCACATAATATATTCTGACATGATATCTGCGATAACTTCTGACATTTTGTGTGGGATGCATTCTGGCATCGTCACTTCGATTTATAAAATTCCCACGTCTCCTCTGCCACGTTTTCTGACATATTGTGGATGGAAGAAATCCTGCGCCAATTGGTAAACAATGGGATTATAATGGGACAAACCATTCCCCAATGTGCATTCTGCTATATGCTCTGGAATTTTCTCTCTCACTTGATCTTACGGCATCACATTTCATTTTACTACACTGCGCTGCACTGCACTGCAGCGCCTTGCATTGCGTGACATTGAACATTTGCAGTACATTTACATTTACATGTCTATCCTTTGACGTTTATTCAAATTTACATAAGATCCCATTGAATTACCTTGCATCCATACATATTTATGTGTATATATATATGTGTGTGTGTAAATGCATACATACAATATATATGCACATATACACATATGTCTATGTAGAATATCGTGTATATATATATATATATATACATACATACATATATAGATGTATACATATTTAGATATCCATACCAGAAGCCCTTCCGTTCATTTCGCCCGCCTTGGACTGACTGATGCCCAGGGTGCTCAGCAGCGACTGCCGCAGTCGATGTGGCGGTGGCTATACATTTTATTCCGCCAAATGATTTCATTGATGAAGAATTGCCAATTTTTCGTATCTTGACCGTTGCAGTAGTCTCTTCACCCTGACAAACACATGCGAAAATACCTTCGTTCATTGTGCGATTTGCTCATTCTAGGTACATTTTGTACCAACGCGGTGTTTTGTGTTGTTCTCTTCAGGGTGAGCAAACTTAAAAACGGTGGTTTTCAGTAGCTATGCCAGATTGCCAGAGGCTAGTTGAACAGTCGAAGGGAAATTCCCGTCTATGCATGGTGAACCCGACATTGCTATTGTGGGGAAATCCCCATGGCTCACGGGAAAACAACCTGGAAAAACGTTCAGAAATGTGGCTAAAATTCCTCGGGAACCAGAAGCACCTGAAGGGCCGGATCTTCCCACATCTCTTCAAATTCCAGGATGCCTTAGCCATCTCATTTCATCATTGACGCTGAAGTGTTTGGAGACCTTGCTGGGATCCCATTACTAGCCATGCTTGATGGTGGTTTGAAATACCAGTACCGTTTCAAACTAAAATTCAGCGGGACAAGTGGGAAGCTAGACACGGCAAAAAATTCGCGAGTCGGTGAACCGCATTGGCTGCAACAAAGCATTCCTAAAATCCCTTGCTCACCGCCCCCCAAACTATGGGGTCCGCCGGAAGGGAAGCTACCCCAAAAACTGGATCAAAATGGCCATCAAATACCCGTTTTGCGTTCGAGTGTCCAGCGCAAAAAACACTGTTAAACATGATTTTCGCAAATGATTTTCACATTCGTGAATTCGTGAATTAAAAGAATCTATGAGATTATCATCCAAATCATATTGAGAGCGTAATTTAACTTGCGTGAGATTGGAAAGTCTATTGAAGTTTTGAAAAAAAAAACAGGTGATGAAGCCACCACGGCGCTAATGGTGCCAGTATTGTCCGTGTCCATCTTTTCGAACCTTGGCGAACCAAGAACTAAATTCATGAATGGAAATGTCTACTGTTACCGATTGTGTGCGTGTGCACTTTTGATGGCAAAAGAAGACCTCAAGACAGTTTCTGTTGATATGTACGGTCTTGTTCGTCGAAACCTTGCAGCATCCAGTCAATCGATGCTGTCAAAAGACACTTTGACCAGTCGATCGCTGTAGTCCTGCACAAATCGAAATGGTTCCCAGCCCCGAAATTGACAAACATGTTTTTAAGTGGAACACGGATCAGCATACTGCATCATCGAATATTGTAATTGGTTGATACAAAAACAAAGTACTGGGTGAATATGTTCGATATACATGCATTTTTGTGCAAGCAAAGTTTCCCAAATTCACATCAGCATGGTTGCAGCACACTTTGTCTGACATCGCACAAAGTCAACGTGATAGAAGAGCAAACGACCATTTTGTGCAAGTGGCTAATCCGTTTCTGCACACACTACCCTACCAAAAACAATAACCTCCTCGACACCAACAGTTGCAGTACACCTGTTGACATGTATACAAAGACAAATCCATAGTCATATTTCGTTGATGTCAGCAAACAGTTCCCGCATACTCGCGCACACAGACAATGCGCATTTGATCCATGACTATTTCAATGCATCACACCAAATTTGCTGTCCACAAGGTCCAAAGTTTTCCATATGGAATGCTGACGCATGAAATTACAGCCCTCTGGGTTGCCACCATCCCGAAAAAAAACTCTGCAGCAGTTTGTGCCGAAAGAAGCAGAAACTCAGTGGCCGGCTACATCTAAATGGTGTTGATATTTCATCTTCGAGCATAAAACATCCAAGGGCCATCCATCAACCAATTGACCGCCATCGATATTATCGTATCCATGTTTGATGGCTCTTTGCACATCTACAAACCTAGATTTTTCTTATCTTGTCCATTGTACTCTGCTTTATCTATAATCTAATCTAATCCAATCCAATCTAATCTAACCTAGTCTGACCTGATGGATCTAATCTAACCTAATCTAACCTATCGAATCTCTCTAACCGATCCAATCGATCTAAGCGATCCAATCGCTCGATCTATCTATCTATCTACCTATCTATCTATCTATCTATCTATCGATCTATCTCTATCTTTCTATCTATCAATCTCTCCCTCTCTCTCTCTCTTTCTCTACCTTTCTTCCTATCTATCTATCCCTCTCTCTCTTTCTATCTTTCTTTGATTCTATCTATCTATCTACCTATCTATTTATCTATTCATCTGCCTTTCTATCTATCTATCCATCTATCTATATATGTATCTATCTATCTAACTATCTCAAACTTACTCAAGCAATCTCCATCTGTCTCAATCTATCAACCCATCAATCCTTCAATATTTCAACCTTTCTTTCTATCTATCTATCTATCTATCTATCTGTCTACCCATCGATCTATCTATCGATCTATCTATGTACCTATCTATCTGATTCAACCTAACCAAAGTTTTCTGTTTTTGTAGGTCTAACGTATCTATCCGGTCTCTGCTAATGTCATTATATCTAGATTGATCTTACAATGCCACAGAATCTCATCTCAATTCATCTCATCTCATGTCAGCTAACCTCATCTTTCCAGTCATCTATATACTTCCTCCTGATCCAATCCATTCACATCCAACCAAATTCCAACGTAAATGTGCCATTGCAAATCGAAATAGAACTTTTCTGTCGATCCACATACCTACTGACGCATCTATCTATGCATGTATCTGCCTGTCTGCCAATATCGTTTTTTTTGCTTGAAAACCATGCGCCGTTTAAAGCGCTACTCACTACTGTTTTTTCCACCTGCAGTTCAATCTTCAAGTCACCGCGGGTTCCCGACCAGACCCACAGCCTTGCTCTTGCGTACGTGCTCATCGATCTGGGCCTCAGCGTCCTGGAGGAGAAGACATGATGATCAACGCTCCCCAAGTGGCCATCTGACCCAATCCAAACATCGGGTACACCACCAAAATGGCCCTGGTTGTAAGACAAATGAAAATGAAAACCATCAAATTTTAGTAGTGTACCCTATTATCAGACAAACCCATACCTTGTTATTCCTATTGTATCTTGGTCATATTACGACACTGCCAAGCTATGCACCTATAACAACACTTTGACGGTGCGTGCAAATGTTGTTCATCCTTCAGCGTGAAATTTCATATCGGGTAGTTTCCGAGGCACCAGGCGAAGAAGAACAAATATATCAACGCGAACAAAATATGTTGATAGCGACAACATTTTTACCTATCTAAGAACCTTAATTTCATTTAGAGTTGGTGTTGTCAGACAATTCAACACAAAGCCAGACTGAAATAAATATCTGAGTGATGATAGGATTGAAACTGGAAAATGTATACAAATAAAAGAAATGGTTATGGCGCTAACGCAAAATTACAGCTACCAGAAAACAAAGACAATAATAACAAAAGTTACAAACAAAACAATACCAATAATAAATAATAAGAGTAATGTTACTGTATTGGCAGTGAATTTTGACCATCATAATAAGAGAAAAAACGCATCTCATCCAAACTGATTGCATGGCCCGCGCTCACATGGAGTAATTTGTGATGCCGGTCTCCGTGGGTCGCCCACGGTAGGTCCTGACTGGCATTTTCGATGGCGGTGCTGCAGAAGACGCCTGCGCATTCCAACACGAACAAGTTGGAAGGTGTGTCTTTTGAACCACGCACAAGAAACCCATGTGTCAGACATCCCACACCACACACACTTTGTAAACATGATACAAGTCTCAAAACCAGTCACAATTGGATGGCAACATGTTTTGCCGATCTTTTTGCAAAAATCTGGCCTGTCACAACATTGAGGACGGCAAAATAAATAAAACTAAAGTATAACCAAGTAGTAGACTTTGAAGTTGTGCCACAGCCCAAAACGATTGCAGCACATTGTGGATCCTTAGTGGTCAAAACCAGAATCCTTAGTCTGCCAGAGAAGACCCTGACACTCAAGAAG
>BGPT01001377.1:0-36099 GCA_003297045.1 Symbiodinium sp. clade C Y103
AATTCGTATACAGCGGGAGAGCCGGACACCACCACCTGGACAGAGGCGGACACCTCTTAAGAAAGAATTGAGAACCCCAACAGTAAACTGTTTGGGGAACAACATAGCCATGGAAAATGGCTAATTTTGGATGATTTTCCCAGCTAGAAACCTCCATTTAGTGCGGGGATTTTCCATGGCTATGTTCAATAACCAGAGGGTAATTGTAGAGATTTCCAGTCTTTACAGGATTCCCATTATGGGATGACCATAGGTAGGCGATGGGACCTTCCCAAATAGCGGTACCTCTTTCAAGGTTGTGTCATACCAGTGCTCATACACCAAATTTGCCATACTTCATTTCTGTGCAAACCTTAGTAAGCAACGGGACCTTACAAAATTTTCGTGTTGTCCTTTTCGTAAATCTTAAGTTTCCGAGAATGCTCATATAACATCCTTTGACCATGGCTCATATGGGAAACGATTTTCTGACAAGAAGATACAATAAGAAATAAGATTAGCAAAGGGGATGTTTGATAATTTATCCTGTTCAAGTAGAGATGTATATGTATATACACATTCAAGAACCCATTATGATTTTGGCCATTCATGGGACACATCTGAATTTTGGATACTTATTATGGATGATCTGGGGATTAAGGGGTTTTATGGACACCTGATATGGATGTGCAATTGTTATGGGAAATAATTTTGGGTCATTTCTCCTTAATGGTCATTGTGGGTAACAACGGATGATAGTTGGAGGGACGATATGGCATGCTAATGGGTTGCAACGGGATGGTTTTTTCCTTCCCGGATAAGACGGATGCAATGATTCACGGACTATCATGGAATACTGTGAGATAAGAACATATACAACGAGTTATGTATGGATAATATGGGATGAGTAAGTTACTATGAGGATATACAACCACAAATCCAGAACCGGGGGATTGCACTTGACAAAGGGCAAAGTGATGTCTTGATCGTCGTTTTGGGGCATGGCAATCCATGAATCCCGGGATTCACCAGGGTACCGTTTTGGAGCCAGGTACTTGCATGATTTGATGTTTTTGGGGGTTGAGAGAACTTGATGCGCTGTGATACAATGTTTTTCTTAAAAAGATGGCACAGTACTCAACAGATCTCAACAGCACCAAGTATTTAGTACACAACAGCACCACATATTTTCGATTGTGTGGCTCTGCGGCTGGGATTGAGAACTGAGTTTCAACATGGTCCTGCCAGGCAAGGCTGCAAGTAGACACGACGGCCGGGTCAATTCCTTCTCCGTCGTCCGAGAGGCCGAACGCTGTCATTTTGAACAGGCTGCGAGGCATAGCCGAGGCATTCACATGTCGACATGTGGGCAGATGCAGTGGGAGCATGGGACAACATGTTATCCACTTCTCCAAGGGATTGCACATATCCCGCTCTCTTGCCTTAGCCTGACAGAATCTTGCAGAAACTCCACCGTTGCCAGGAGGACTTGAGTGGAGCTACCTGACTTCAATTAGGAATGTTGCAGCCATTTGATCCTGCGCGCTGATCATGATTGGCTTGTCAGAACAAGGCAAGAATGCAGAGACGCCACAATCTTTACTGGAGCCATTTGACGACTTGAGCAGGAGCTCTTATGTGCCCAAACATGGAAATACAGATGCACATCAATCATCATTGCCCAGTGATTTGAAAGAATAGGGTGGCCTGCCACAATTCGCATCCAGCTAAACGAGCACAGATCGAGAGGGAGACCTGTTTACATTCACCCGCACGCTAGCCCAGAGTCCGAAGATCATGACATGGCTGCATGCCGATGGCCTTTGTCCTATGCAATACGGAGGCGGAGCTACGAAAGTAGAGAATGCAGTGTTGAGATGCCATGAGATCAGTGAGATCCATGAGATGATCATTGCCAGATGGGGCATTCATTTTTTTGCCTCCACCGCGTCTGATTTATCACGCCGTCCACTCAGCTTCGCTGATGACCGTGATTTGGAATGAACGTTTAGAATGGGACCTCTCTGTGGTGAGACTTTCCAATGGATTCCCACCGAAACTCTTGCTTGTGTGCCGAGGTGGCAACCTGGCACAGGCGCTTCAGATTCTAATATACTTTATGTATATATAGTCATAAGTCAACTCTTTCACCTTGAGAGTGTTCACAGGTAACTCGGACAGCGAGTCCAGAGAACGCCTCACTAGCTGCATGGTGGAGGCTGCAGGGACCTATGGACACACAAAAGCCTTCTGCGCTTGGAACGAATGACAGCCCTCATGTTTTTGTGGTAGATTTCAACTAATTCATGCGACGGCTGGCTAAAATCTTGAAATACTTGTCAAAATGTGTTTGGATCAAAGCTGAACATCCAGGAATTGGCGTACTGAATCAATCTTGTGCTATTCACCGGGGCAACAAGGTTTTGATACCTTATTTGTGAAGTCGCAGGTTGCTGATGTTTGAATTTGCCTTTCGGAAGGCGGCGGCAAGACCACAGCCAAAGAGGCAGCCTGTCCAAAGAGGCAACGCTGAAACTTAGTCAGGACAGGTCCTGGCATGCTTTGAATATTTTTGGAGATGAAGTTCCTACAAGGTCATTTTTACTTTGGTTTATATTAACATCCCTATTTCTTTTTTATATCCAACAAGCTCCCTCCCCTTTTGGGGAGCCAGGAGATACTGCAGTATGCAGCTGAACAGCAGCCGAGCACAAAGCATGTTCTCCAGAAGGATGACTTCCTTCAAAGGTGTGCAGCAAGAAGACCTTTGCAACGAACCTATGTCTTTGCTTAGAGATGCTACATCTCCATCGCACTCATGTGCTCAAAACTGCCTGTTGGAACGACACAGGCTGCGGGAGCACTTGTCCGAAATCATCGCAAGGGTCCCAGAGTTTAAGTTGGGACAACTGCTGCAGCGCCTGGAAATGTCCGGAAGGATGGAGCGGAAGTTGCTCCATTTGGCTCAGTGGTTAATGGTACGACTCCCAAGGCGTTGCCGTTTTCGGTGCATTCAGATGTTCCATTGCCCAGTGAGATTCAGAGCCTCCAAGGCTTTTGGACACCTACAAGTGATGTGGATGTTTGTGAGCCTTGGCTGCAGCTCACTTCGCTCCAAATGCAGAGATGTGCCGATGTCCCTGTGCAGAATTTCACCTCTCAGGTCCGTGTACCAGGACTGTCACTGTCACTTTGCATGTTCATATTTTCAAGCAGAATGGTCGCAAACATGTTGAGAGTGAGGAGCCACTACGAGAAATGCTCAGATACAGGCCAGATGCATTTAAAAAAATGATGAAACATAGAAAAACATGGAAAAAGGAAAAACACCGATTTTCACCCAGCAGCAAGATAGCCTGCTGCGAGCACCAGGTCCTGCGACAGATTTCTGCCGAGTTGATCAAGGCACGTGAGAGAAATGAGGACAGCCAGAGGCGTTGACGACCGCTGGAAATACCCCGAAGCAATGGACTGGACATGCAGGGCAGCAGTTTATTTTTGTTCGGCAGAAAGGCTTTAGCTGGGGCCTTTCTCATGTATTGATGAAGCTTCGCATCTCTTTCTTTTGCATGACAGGCAGAAACACATCATGTGGAAGCTCGCTTTGGGGCGCAGGCAGGGATGAGAATCCAGAGTGGCGGACGCGACTTGACGCGACCAACTTTTTCACGTGGCTCTGGAAGGTGCCCATCCTCCACTGGGCTCCACTGAGGCGCCGGGTCATGGCACTGCAACCGCAACCGTGGCCCACCTCGCCCAAGGCCTGGGATGGTGTCCTGCGACATCAGTATCAACAATACCTTGGCAGTGGTGAACTCAAGGCCCTGCGTCTTCTGCTTCTTCTGGGTTTTGTGAGTCTTCTGCGTCTTCCGGTCGAATGGATTGAAGAAAATTGACTTGAATGGATCCCTTGTAGCGGCTGTGCATCTTTTTTTTGTGTTCTAGGTTGGTGGGACGCTATGTTCGCGTGGATGACCGACTGCGAACGCTTGGACTTTGCGTGAAGGCGTGAAAGGAGCAGATCCACTATGGACGGAACTTTTGGTTTTGGTTTGAGCATATCATAAACGTATATAGAACATGATTGAGCACAATAACATCCAAATCTAATTCTTCAGTTTTGGATGGTTTGAGACCACAGATTTCTAGATTTCTCAGACTCCAAAAACCATCGAACTGTCGGCAAGGCCTGGGCAGCTGCGAGAAGCATCAATGATCGAAGCCTGAAACTCAGTCTTGTTTTTTTTGATCCTGGGATTATGTGGTAAACCCAATAACAAACCATCCCAGTCGTAGGGGTTGTTGATCCTTATGCTGATTGTGATGATTAGACTATGCTGATACTTTTGTTGATCAAACTGATGTGATACTTGGATATTTTACATATTTCTGAGGGGCTCTTGAAATTTGGTTGAGATCGCTGCTGAAACCGAACTTTGCACCCTCCATACCTTCACACTGTTTTTTTAAAATATCAGCTCTATGAGATGCAAGGTGATGAGGTGAGATATTGAGTCTATTGCCGCTCGAGGTCGGGGAACTTTATCTTCTTTCTCCTTGGTCGGCTGCTGAATCCCACATATTTGTCGCGATCACTGCATACGATTTCCGATTTCCCACGAGTGTGTCTGATTCTTGCAAAAGAAGGCAGTGCCACTGTGAAGTATGAAGATTCACTGCGGTAACGAAGGAAATTCCTCGGTTTCTTGCGCAAGTTTGGACTTTCTCCTCGTTATGCACCGGTGACTCTTGACTCAGGTGCTCATGCTGATACACTTCCTACAACGTCGTGATCCAGCGATTTTGCCATCATTGCAGGTGCATCACTTGTAAGCTCTGGCCATGTGAACGAGATTGTTCTGGCGCAGGACATAGCATTCAGCCAGAACGAAAAGGCAAGATACGTCAATGGCGTGGATTGCCGCTTCTGCACAGATCCTGCAAAGATCGAAAAGGAGATGGCGTACTTGAGAGGTTCGCGAGAACCGAACAAGGACTGGTCTTACAGCTGGATCTTCCACGTGAGGTTGAGTGGGTTGGATTGCCAATTCTTAGGTTCTTAGTTTTGCGTCCATCTGTCCATCATGCCATAGGAAGATGTGGGCATCCTGCTCCTTGAGTTCTTCCGCTACTTTGGTCATGAGTACAGGCCTGCAGATCTATCCTGCTGCATTTTCTCAGCCACCCCAAGTATGCAGGAGCGGCATAATCCGCATTCGAGATACTCGATCAGTACTGCCACCCGGGGATGAGCTTCGGACCCAGACTTGGGTGTATCCATCAATGCGAGCTTGAAAACAGATCTTTACTCACTCCCAATTTTGCGATAAGCAAGTGGCTAGAAGTGGCTTCTGCGTGCCATGGCTGGCCCAAGCTACCAGCTCTTGACAAGTACAAGCTACAGTGCTCGTTGTGTAGCGAGTTTCGTTAGTTGCCAAACATGCGTGTCGTCCGTGCCGTTGTTGCGATGCTGCTGCTTGGGGCCTGCTCAGCTGTGCGCACTGGAAACCAGGCGCAGATGACTGATATCGAGGAGTCGAATCAGATCGAGAACCAGAGAATTCTCGTGAAGCCACACGGCCATCCACATGAGGTGCTCTCCTACCAGGCCGAGCCAGCAGACCTCAGCAAGATGCAATCCATCATCGAGGATGAGTTTAGCACAGATGTGTTGCATTGGGAGCGTGGAATCGTTGCCAGAGTGAGGGAGGAGTGGCCCGGTATCTTGTGGAATGTCTTTGTCGTTCATATGCCAGCTTATGCAGACTACTTTTCTTCCGGTGACAGTCTCAGGGCTGTATTCACTTGGGGTGAGATGAAAATCTACTTGTTTCCGTCTACGCCTTGAAAGTGAGCTGGCAGCCCGATATGGCGATGGGTCACATGTGGGATGCCAAGAATGGAACTACCAACTTGATGATGTTTATCCATTTTATAGTTGATACTTTTGAATACGCTTGACCCATTCTGCCATGCTCATATCTCCTCAGAAGTTTCAAAAGTTGCCCAAAGCTGAAGGAGGCAGATGCGTTTGTGAAAAGCTGGACTTTGGCATTGGTTTTTCATCGCGAACAGTATCAAATATCTTGCAGCCTTGATCTTTTCCATGCCATTTCTTTTGTCCCGTTGTGGTGGGAAATAGACTTGAGGGATGAGAATCTTTGTGTTCGATCACTGTTGACAGTTGCCCCTATTCGATTCACTCCATATCATCTCTGCAACTCCTGGGTCCGCATGGATAGCAGCGGAATGTTCTGAACAACGATAACAGCGATAGCTCTTCAGAGGGTGATATTCTCAGGTCAAAGTGCTTCCTTGTGGTGGACAACCCTTTCGAGGCCTCCTGACTTGACCTGCTCAAGAGTTTTGGCAACGCAGTGCCAAGGGTTTCAATCAGTCTGTCTTGGGATGCTGAGGTTGGCAAAGACGTGGCAAATGTGGACATGTCTCAACACAACTCTATCCGCAAGGACAGTTGCCTCGGCTTTCATCACGTATCATATTGTAAATACTTACAAACTTGTAGGTCGGAGACAGTTTGAGGAGTTTCGCAGAGCTTGGAGCTATCTGAGTCAGGCAAGTTCAGGGCAGAAACCTGTAGCCATTTCGTGGAGTTATGCACAGCTCATTCGATAAAGCAGGTGTCCGTGTTTGACATTGCAGTGTGCCATCTGCCGCAGGGTCGCCACTTCATTGAGTTGCTGAGCAACAGAGACCGCCTGTAGCCGTTGCGACAATTCTTTGCCACAACGAATGGGCATTGGTGGCTACTGCCATGCCTACCAAATGATGGCTGAATCAGCACGGTTGCCTCCAAATGTCTCCATGGGGTGTTGTGAGACACTGTCCTGAGATTGCTTGGATTTCCAAACTTTGTGCAAAAGATGTTTGCATCTGACAGCTTGCATTTCATTGATTCATAGACCTGCTTTCGCAGAATGATTTAGACCATCAAGATTTTATTTGAATTGATCCCAGTGATTTTTCCAAGGGTTTCGTCCAACATTGGGTACCCCCACATCCAATAGTTTACAATGGTTCATCACCATTTTCCCTATGAAAACGACCATACATTGAAGCACCTCCCCATCGACTGGCAGGGCGAGATTGTGCCGCGACGATTGAGTGCCTGGATGCAGTCATTAGGCGCAGAGTGACGTGAACTATGGGTGTTTGTCAGCGGATACCATGGGATACCATTGCCATTTCAATGTATTTCAATCTATTTGAATGATCAAAATCATATGATGATGAACTATTGGATTCTTGGGTACCATACTGTTGGACACTTCCCCTTGGCTCAATCATGCCACGTCTAGTCATGCGGGGCCTCATCCAGGACAGCTCCCTCCTGAACGTGGCACCATTTTCCGCATCAAGGCTCATGCACCACTTCTGCATCTTGGTGTGGAGAAGCAAAAGTCATTGCAGCCTTGCAGGCAATCTTGGCTGTCAAGGGGCATCCATACAAGCATGTCTTCCATGCAGTCCTCCCGACATGTTTGAATTGGCTGAAGGGGCCCAGTTGCGAGCTGTCACGGCAGCAATCAAATTTCATGGACACAAAGAAAGATAAAGAAACTATATGAATTAAATAAACAATATATGACCACAAGGATCTACACGTTGTTGGCAGATGCGGGTTATCACTTGTACTCTTCCACAATGTCGACCTCTGCACATCTCAACGTAAGTAAGGTGAGCATTGCTCTTGCCCTATTCCTGGCTGAAAGATTCAACAGGGTTCATAGGTTCGCAACGAAACAAAACAGTTGAGTTAGCCGCCCCCTTGCTGACCTTATCGACTTTGGCTTCGTTCATCCAAGCCATTTGAGGAAGCAACCATGCAGAAATGTTACACGGTGTGCAGGGAATTTCCTTGGTGACGCTGCCAGGTGATGGACATTAGCGATGAAGATGATGCGGGTCCATGGCAGGAAGGCGAAAAGAAGGCAGGAGAATTTGAAGAATTTGAGCTGGGAAGGGATGCTTCACCATATTTCACCAACTGGATATGGCTCAACAATGAGATATCAGTGGACCCACAAATGGCTGGTCATCTCTGGCATTAAATCCTCCAATGTTCTCAATATCTGATTGTGAGCCATGCCCAAGTCACTTCTGGTGCTCGAGTCGGCAGATAGGTTCCAAAAATCGGCAGAGAAACTTTGAGAACATGGACATCTCCCCACTATTCACATAAGACACAACATTTTTGCGGGTCTTACCAGCGAACTCCGTCCTGGACCGCCTTAAGGTGTCCAAGATCGTGTTTATTGGGAAGGCACTGTTGAGTTGACCAGTGAGTTCTGCACGTTTCAGCTCAATGCTCAAATCATGTCCCAGGTAGGTCTCCGACTGTAGGAAGGTTATGTAAGGCTGTAAGGTTCAGGCCTGAACACAGGGAGAGTGCATTCAGAAGGTTTTCATGACTGGGCTCAATATCCTCTGCAAAATCTACTGTATGATGGATAGAGATATGTCCTGCTCAAGCCCATATACATAGACCCTGGGATGCGCCCATCGCCGATTTGCCGCTAGTCTTTGGATCAGAAGTTCCTCCGTGAGGGATTTGAGGCGCTGAAAAGGGTTTGCAAATATCAGAAACAATGCTAGGGCAGTCCGCAAGAGTGGCACCAATAGTATGTTTGGACAGTTGGCTCTCTTTCTTTTCAATCTTCCGACTAGAAAGTTATCGATGCCGTGCTTCAACAAGACGCCTACTGCGGCACTGCATTGGCCCGTGCAGGCAATTTTCGAGTGAGTCAAGCACTAGCCACTAGCCAGAAAGATGCTCCCTGCAGAAAGATGGGGATGTGCTGAATACATATTGTGCCAAAGCCAAGGCAATAAGCTGGCTTTGATCGCACTACGAGGGGTGAAACAGACGGTGTGCATTGTGAAACCGAGTTGTGTTTTGATGAACAACTCCAGCTTACTCCAAGCTTTTGACTTATTTGCTGATCCCAACATGACGAATTGTGCCCACCTCAAAGACCTTTATCCCGAGAAATAGCCCTTGGAGTAGTTGTGCAGACTGCTGGGCTTTCACAGCAGGAGCAATGGTCCGCTTTCAGGGCTTTTCCTGCGGACTTTTGCGTTAAAATCCTGCCAAAGATCTGGGCAAGACAAAGCCCGCAACAAACCCTCTCTCACTCTCTCTTGAAGAAAAGGTTATTATGGCAGTTATGGGGTTGAACACTTGCGCGAAGCCAAGTTGACAGGCAACAAGGGCCAGTCCAAACATGGGCATCGAATGGAACAATCATTCAAGTGATAACATGGCCGCAATTGCTCTTATGCGATCAATGTGGAAGAACTCCACCAGTTGGCATGGAATATGTAGAGTTTTGATAAGTTTAGTCATTAAATTAGATTTGTGCGCAGACAAGAGAACGCGTGAGCATGGCTCGAGTCAGATGTAGCTTCACGTTTGCAGAGTTACACCCTGCGAAACACATCCCATACTATTGTTTGATGTGACACGGACGCGGCTTTTGTGGTGTCAGCGTTCTAGCATCTTTGGGAGGAAAGCATTATTTAGAGATAAGACGCTCATGTTCTATCTATTTTTCTGGTGTTTTCCGGCTTCAAAATCAATGAGCCATGTCGCTACGAATGCTGCAGAAGAAGGCAGGGCTCAGTACAGAGAATACATGTGAGTGTCGTCATCGGCACAGTCCCCTTTTTCCACCCCTCCAGTCACAGCCAGAACTGGCGAACTGTCTGAAAACAGGGTAATCCATTCCATTGAGACTAGCCCAAACTTCCATCCCCTGGTTTAACGAATCATTTGGGGGTTTCTTGATTAATAGGGGTACTCGCAAATCATCCATTTTGAATCCTTTTTTTGGGATTTTCCATGACAAAAACCATCCATAACCATCCAGCCATTGGGGTAAGACATCACCAACGATTGCCAGCCAGGTGGGCGCAGCGCCGTCAGAGCCCTCTGCTGAAGCCAAAGCCAGTGTACAGCCAGGCGATGACGGTTGGTTGCAGGTGGTGAGCTGGTTGGAACTGCTCCACTGATGTTGAGGGATCAAGATTTATCTTGGCCAAAATTATTCCAAAATTGAGGGCTGGTTTGAGGTTTGAGACTGAAAACGATGGGAAAGCCGCATGTTTGACCCAAAGCCATATACTCCAGGTGGCAAGCTGGTGGTAGGATGTAACCATGATGCAACCATGATTCTCTGGTTCTGCACCGTATGATTGCATCACCAACCAGACATTGCAAGGTGGACGCAAAGGAGGAGGCGGAGGTGGAGGAGACAGAAGCATCGGAATTTTGATGCTTGTGCTGTTTTGAAGCTGCTTTGTGCAATTCCGCCATCACCCGAGCCTGAAAGCGGGGATTAAATCAATGTAGCGAGTGCCTCTGTCTTCACCAGGATATTATTCCACCGCTGGCGATGCCCAAAGCAGCAATGGCGGCAATGCAGGTAGCAGCTACTACGACAGTCACAAAGCACCAGGCCTGTTGGGAAGTCAAGATGCTTGTGAAATAACTGTTGCCGCAAACCAAATTTTGTTTCGCATCACCAACCCAGAAAGAAAGACTCGCAGGATACATCTATATCTATATGAAGACTCGCAGAATATCATACTCCCAAAACAGCAATTTTCATGATTAGGATGGCAAACCGTTGCATTGAGGGGCACACTATTTTCAGACAAAACCCGTATGTTTTTCTTGTGTGGCTGTGAGCCAAAACCCTGGTACCCCAATATCAAAATAGGTTGTAAACGGATGTTCATCCCTCCAAAAGTATGTACAATAGGTATTGATCCATCCCCGAACGTCAAACCACATTGCGCTCCAAAACAGGAGGACGTGGTGGTGGGTCTTCAAGCACAATGTCTTCAGGCACGGGTGCGGGCGGGGTCGGAGAGAACAGGGTGGAAACATCTATGGCAACCCGTGTTATATGGGAACCGGTGTTGAAATGTCCCATTTGATGAACATCACTGAGCAATTAGAGTTAGAGGAATTCTCAACCAGCACACCATCGATTCAGGTCAGGTATGGTGAGGTTGAAAACCACCAACAAAGTCCAATAAACTTGGATGAAGGGAACATTGCCTCACAACCATATTATCCGGATTATTCTTCAGTTAAAAAGATGGGAGGAACTATCTTTTCCCATAGATTTTCCTTAGAGAACCAGCCTGGAGGCTACGTCGCTTCCCCGGGCGTGCGTGGCGGTTTCCATGGCAGTGACGCACAACGCGCCCATGTAGAGGCCATGCGCTGGAGCCTCAGGTGATACGAAGCTTATGCCATGATGTGACCATTTTACTATGGTTAACTATGGTTTATGGTAGGTATATCTATAGTTCATGGAATATCAATGGAAGATCAATGGAATATCAATGGGATATTGATATTGGTATGATATCACTATGATGCCCTTGTGATACCATGGGGCCCAGGTTTTGGAGGGTGGCTTCATCCACTGGGATCTGACTTAAGGTCGCTCCGTGGCTGAATCTGCTCCGGCGAGCATGCCAGTGCAGGAGGGAGTGATCCAAAGTTTGGCAACTCTGCATGGAGTTGATTGGATCGTTGACTTACCGCAGTTTCATCGGCTGTACATACCGCAGGATGTTGCGGTTCGGTCACACCTTGGGCCACTTGGCAAAACTGAAATTGGAAGAAGAGACAGCGCAGATGTCAGACTTGAGCGAATTTCCGCGAATCCTGAGGCTCAATGCTCTGAAGGAAAGAAAACAACGGGAAGAGGAGGTGGAATTCTCGACCGATTTCACTTTGCAACAGTTGCAATTGAGTCTTGATAGTCTGTAGTGCCTCATAAACTCAGCCGTATGAAACTCATCCTTCGCGACAGTGTTGTTGAAATGTGATGGTAGCAGATCCTGCGACTACGTGAGTATTACTTCTGTGGCAGGACCTCCAATTTCGACATGTCGACATGTCGACATATGAGTAACCGACAAATTATTGTTATAATAGTAATTTAGTCTTTCGTCGCCTTGGCCTTTCTGAGGTTGCGCAAAACCTTCATACCCGATAGGGGACGGCCCTATACCGATACCCCACTTGTGATATCTCTGGGAAAACTGAAATCCTCACAACCGATAGGGGAGGACGACCCTTAATTTGTGTATGGCATTAAATTTAACAAGTAATTTTGTCCGCTACTCATATGTTGAGCAGATTTCAACAGTCTAGCCCTGTTTTAGCACAGCCTGTTTGACAAGGAGAAGCAAGCAAAGAGGGAGGCAGGGTCTAGACAAAACCACAACCTCATCAGGTTCTGATGGATACTGGTGCTTAATAAAATTAACGAGAATAGTATAAGTTATATCTACTAAGATTTGTTAAAGGATTTGCATTGATCTACTATTTCAGCATCACAGTCGCTTACATTGGCATTGATTCACCTGATAAATCAATACAAATCATGCCTCTGCCACGTGTCTGCACCATTGAGACTTGGCTGACTCGACTGACTCGCCTGACTCGGCTGCTGTTTTTCGTTTGATAGGCCGCCAGAGCGAAGAGACGCTCGGAAGCCACTCAGCTGGACGCTCAGAGCTCCTGATGATTCAGCCGGGTGAACCGGTGACAGTCCTTGACGCACTCTCTTGGCAGGCAGGAGGTTGCTGATGAGCAAGCTTTGGCAGAATGTCCACCTGTCCTGTTTGCTGGTGACATACTGTCTTGGACAGCGTTGCTGTCCTAGTAGGACAGCATTGGCCAGCTGTACCTTATGTATTGTGCAAGGCAACCTGTGTACTGTTGTGCCAAGAAAAGACTTTTGTCCCGTACAGGTGAAGCCCAAGCTTGGCAAGACAGCGAAAGCAATGAACGCGTAAAGCTGCTGCCCAAGACCTGCGGATCATGTTGGCACCCGTCAAACTGGGTCTGAAAATGGGTCAATGCCCATCACATGTGATATGATTGAAATTTGATTGGGGAAAATGATTGAAATGACAAACAACCATGGGATATTTGAGTACCCTGATTTTTAGACATAGTCCAACTGATTCAGCCTGCTCCGTGTAGGGGATCTCTGGTGTGCTGAGGTATGAAGCCGCTTTGGTGGTCCGAATTGCCATCCGATTTGGGAGCTCATCGGTTTGCACCTCAACTTCCAACTATCACATTGAGCAGTGTTGTAAGGCCTATTGCTTGCTGATTGTACAGGTAGGGGGTTACAGTATACTGTTATGCTACCCAATAAAAACATGTACATATTTCCGTTTCGTTTTGAACACTGCTCAATTGGTATGTCAGCTTTACAGAACGGTTGAACAATACATTTTGGCTGGGGCATATTGGATTTCGTGGCCGCCTCATCATTTCAAGCCTATAATGGTGGCTGGAAAACTCAGGTCTGGACCAAGATTGCTGAAGCACGAGCTAGAGGAGATGTCCATGGTTCAACGCTTGCAGTCACTGCAGTCGCTTGCACGAAGTTTCAACTGTTCGAACAGCCTCAGGATCTGAGCTCCCTTTGGACCCGCGGAGAATCTACCTGCTGGCTGAGTCCTTAGGGCCGAGCTTCTGCAGAGTCGCTTTTGCTTTGCTGACTTGACTGATCATAAAACATCACAAGACACCATAAAACTATACGCACGTGTATGGAAGCTGAGGCACATCCAGACAAGTGTCCTTTGCCTGAAGCGTTTCCACCCCAGAGTCCGAGATGCTTGAAGACATGCACGTTCCGAACAGTAAACTCAGTAAATCATTGTCCAAAGACTTTGTGACAGCCGAATTCATTTAGACTTTGAAACTTATTTGCCGTCATGGTTTTGTGCTTCCATCTCGTCAAGTACTGGAGCCAACTTTGATACTGCTTGCATTGCACCTTCAGGGCGGACGCCACCGCGATTCTGAACGCGCAGCGTCCTCCTGAAATGACAGAGGCAAGGCTTTCTCTGGATTTTTTCTTCGAGGCATGCTGCTTCTAGACTGTTGGTTGTTCCAGGCAGTATTTGGTACCACATGATACCACGCTTCTGCATGATAGAAGCCCCAAGATCCCAGTGCCGAAGCTGGCTGGTCTCGTCACCCCCTGCGTAGGCCCATCCGCGGACCGTGCCAAAAGCCGCCGCCAAAGCGCCGGCAGCAGCAGCGCCAGCAGCAGCAGCACCAGCAGCCAAGGATCCCGTTGAGGTGCACAGTGTCATAGCTGGACCTGTTGCGAAATTCATCGAGTTGGATGATGGAAACAGAGAGGCCATGGCTCCAGCTGAATCTGGCGACGGTGAGGTGGGCTTTGAGCTGGCCTAGTCCTTTAACCACAGTTGGTTTGTTGATTTTGCTCTGCTGCAACAGGTTGCACTGTCTTCTGCAATGGGTAATGGTTGGAATTTCTGCCAGCTGATGGGATGCTTGTTCCCCCACAAGAAGGCAATCTTTATCAATCTTCGTAGCCTTCTGGCGACAGGGTAGCCAGGTCATTCCAAGCATCTGCTCTTATGCACTGAACGCCAGGCTGAAGAAGTTCGGCTTGATCCAGAGAGCGGAAAGGCTAGTCACGTGGAGATGGAACGTGTATTGTTTTGTTTGGTTTTGATCCCCCATTGGTTTGTTATGTTTTGATCTCCCAATCGAATCTAGATCTTTAGACGGCTGTTTTTCATCTGCTCCCAGCTTTGCTCCTTCAACTTTTTGCAGGAAGTTACGTTTCAGCAGTTTGTAGCTCAGTTTGTGTCAGTCTTGGTGTCAGAGAGAAAGTGAAGGTGAAGGATCTTTTCATTCAAAAATCATGAACAATCCATAGGTTACGGCTATGCTGATAGCCCTTCGAATCTTACATGGCCTGGGGAGCCAAGGCTACAGGAGATGTACAAAGTTCACTGGATGCCTGAAGACATCGAGGAATCGCTTGAGCCAAATTCTGTCATGGATATGGTCAACATTGAGTCAACATCATGATTCTGGAAATGTAGAAGTCCAGTTGGCTGTTTGTTCGGTTCTTCTTGATTCTACGATATTCTACGCATTTCAGCTACGTGTTTGGGCCTTGATCCAACAGGCCTACTGGGCTTCTGACTGTGAACCTGTCAAGAAATCGTCCAGGCCAACCGAGGCAGGGGAACAGTTGCTTACAGCATTGAATAGCACTGGAAGATACTGGAAGATTGGAAGGCTTGGAAGATGATGCGGCATAGTGGCATAAATCATGTCCATCAATGAGTTTGTGGTCATCTGGGTTACGGATTCAACTCAGGCCCCTGCTAGTGACAGGTTCCTGTGGCACCTGCTCCCAAGACTGCTCCGGACAGCGGAAATACCGCAGCTGTGCCGGAGACGGTCAGCATCCCAGAACGTGATTCGCATCATGTGGCTTTGCATTTTTAGCTTTATCTGATATGCAATATTGTCATTAGTCATTATGATGCTACACTAGTTCAAATACTGTAATGATAATGATAGTAATAAGAACTATAATGATAACGATACTACTACTAATAACAGTAATGCTTTGTATTAACACTACATGTATATGTTTGTACATATGGAAAATATAGTTCGACCATTCGCCTAAGAACTTTCGCATTTGTGTGCATGTGTATTGTTTCTGTGTCTGGTTGACACGAGGTCTGAAGGTCATAGAATCAACATCTTAAAGGGATGCCTAATCAACATCAACAAGTGGTGCCCTTTCCATTTCATGTAGTGTATTTGACATCTAGCTTTTGGTACGTATTGAGGGATTGTTGGCAGGAACCTGCTGCTACCATGGATATGTTCCTGTGACACAACCCCAGCTTGAAACCAAAGATGATGCCCCTGTTTGAACAAGTGCCCTCGGTTGTATGGAAGCTGCTTGACCTTTAGAGGCCCAGCGAAAGACACGGCGATTCTGAAAGGGCGTGCCCCACGTCGACGGTTGACTTCACAGCGAGTGACAGAAATGCAGTGTCCAGAGCCTGCCATTCGTTGAAACTCGAGGCGTTGTTCTGATCGCTTGATCACTAGTCACCATGCCGGCAATTTCATGTGGATGGAACAAATCCTGCACCTATGACCTGTGATGACCTGTGCTCTGCACCTTGCGACGCAGGCAAATTAGTAGCAGACGACTAAGCCGCACATTTATCATCTATCACCCCTCCTCCAAAGCAAAGCATGATTTTCAGCCTTGCCGTTGGGAAGCCTTTTAAGCAAATCAAACGACGACATCAAGCCAACTATACATGCAGCAGACATCTACCAAAGGAGCACTGCAACTTTATCCTAAAACACTACGTGCGCGTGTGCACCCTGCAGGGTAGAAAGATTGCTGACTGCCTAGCCATATGCATTTTGATTCGAAGCTCAGGTCTGCGACTGAGATGGAGTAAGACGCATGTTGCTACTGTAGGAAGTTGAAGATGACAGCTCCAGGTACCATGTATCCAGTGTTTGATGCACAAGTGGAAAACTTTAGAGATGAGCCAAACCCAATTGATTTCCAGCATTTTCATACTAGCATATACTAGCTATCTCCAGCATTTTGGAAGCTCAACGAGAACTTATGAAGACTTGCTCCACTGAGGTTTGCGTCCGCGTGGGATGCTGGGGAGCACAGGCGTTCCTGGTGCAAGCTCCGGAGGCTGTGCCTCCGGCAGCAGTGCAGCCGGATGTGGAGCGGGCGGCTGCTCCACTGGAAGCAACAGTGGCAACTGGGAACAGCTCACTCAGATGACACCATCTCAGTAAACTTCCATTGCTTCAGATTGCTTCAGATTGCTTTCCAAAGATGTTCTCAAGTTCTGGTCGTTTGGAGCTTTTGGCTTTAAGGACTGGAATTTGGCACCTGCCACATCGCGGGGTGCCTTGGTGCACAACGTTGCAACTTGGGTCCCGGCATAGCGCTGCATAGCTCTGCGTTGCGCAGGTGGCGGTGTTCCGTGATGCGGCAGCACATGCTGAAACCTTCTGCGGCAAGCTGAAAGAAGAGCTGCAGAGGTGAGTTGATGAGAATTCGGATCCGACCCCAAACCCTTCTCGATCCAATCTAATGACTCAAAAATATCTAATCAAATCTAATCTAGTTCTATCCAGTTCTATCTAGTTCTACCTATCGACCGAAGTGGAAGCCTTTGTGGGGACGGGGACAACAGAAAGCCACTTGGTATTTGAGTGCTTTGAGTGAGAGGTATGAGTTTGGCGCTGTGCGATTTGAGAACATTGATGTCTCCAGCGTGAATTGGACAGAGGCCGTTTACTGAGGAGATATCACCTGGACAGTGCTTGGCAAAACATTGTGACTTGCCGCCAGGGTCACTTGTCCCAGCTTTTTCACACCTTGCGAATGGCTGGGGCAAGCTCGCAACGAATCAAGGTGGGTTGCTGCCAGCTACCCTAGGCCCTAGTCTTTTGAAGCTCACTGCATGTGACGAGGCTTTCAGATGTGGAGCTAAAGATCCATCAGTCCTCAGCCTTTGTGAGTGGTTGGCGTGCACAGCTTTCACCTCAGAAACTCGCGTGCGAGTGCAAAGGAATGTCAAGACGCAAACTGTCAAAAAGATGTGATCTGATGCTGTGAAAATTTTGATGAAACTCTCTTGGATTCAGATGACAAAGGAAGCCTCCAAGATCCCGCAAGAGATTCACCTGTCTCACAACGAGCTCACTACGGGTTCGTTGGAGGCGACGTGACTCCATGACAACTTGCACATCACTTTGCACCGCACATCTCTCCTGCTTCAGGCCTTGATCACAGTCTTGGAGGCACAGAACCATAGTCATCCTTAGCCATTGACATCCACGATATCCATGGCACTTCTCGGCGAATTTGAGATGAGATTGAAATTATGTCAGATGACAGGTGAAAAGCCAGAGACATCGGCTGAGTTACCCCTACTGGATTCGCATCGAGGACTGGCCAGGTTTCTTGCTTCTTTGTGCACACGAGGTTCAACCGTAGCCAACCAGAGAAACCCCCAGGATTGCAACTGATGTCATGGCTGGTACTCCAAAGTACAACACGCATCATACCCTTGGTGGCAAAGACTTGTGGGATCAGATTTTGCCAAATTGGAGGGAAATCGGATGTCCCCGAGCTTCATCAACGATCTTGCAAAGGCTGGAGGGGATTCTTCTGCTTACCATCGCTCTTTGAGATGTATTCTCACAATGGGCTCTGAACGACTGTCCTTGGTCTATTCAGGTCACGATTGCTTTTCATCGGCTTATGTACTGGTTAATTGCAGTCAATTCTTTTGTTGGTTGGTTCGCTCTCCCACTCCTTCCTCTGTGCATCAGTGCATTTGACCAGAAGTGGGTTCAGTGGAGATAACCCCTGCAGATTAAGCGGCTGATTTTAGACATTGTCCAGCCTCTCCAAAGCTACAATGGGTTGTCCGGCAATGGGGACACCTAAATTTATGGCCGTTGAATGATGAGGAAAATGATGATGCACACACACACATGCATTTTCAGACAAACAAGCCATGGTTGTTGCCTGCCAGGATGGCAAAGCATGCTTGGCAGTCGGCAAATGTGTGGAGTCTAAGAGAGCAGCCTGCCATGTTAAGAGTGCGCAGCCTGTGAATGAGCCTGCCTCACAGCTGTAGACCAACTTCCTACCCTTTAAACCCATTGTTTGCTCATTCAGAAATCTTGACCTATATTCACAAGTCAGGAGATAGCACGGCCACAATGAGTTTTGCAGCACGTCTCGCTACGCCCAGCCGACTTCATGCCGATTCTGAGGCTCTACCCGCTCCTGTGAATTGATGCAGCAGGGTCAACCGCTGGGGGCTGAAACAAAGGCAAAGGTTTGGAGACACATCGTTCCCAAAGGCATCTAAAGGCGCTTTTTCAAGAGATTGAAAAGACGTTGACAGCGACATCAATTTTACGAAAGGCAGCCAGAGGGCTGACTCGTTGCTTTTTGCGACCGAAGGGAGAATAGGGGTCTGGGGGAGAGCGTCGTTTTTGAGGCAAAAATCTCGAAATTAGGTGGTGATTAGGGTGTTCTGGAGGAGCCGTTTTGAGGGGCATGTACCGTGTCGCAATTNAGGTGGTGATTAGGGTGTTCTGGAGGAGCCGTTTTGAGGGGCATGTACCGTGTCGCAATTTGATGACGCTGGGGTATCGATTCTCCCCTGGTCCGTGTTCCGGTTGGGCCGGTTCATGCATTGCTGTGACAATTCTTGGGGGGCGCGGGAGACCATGTTGCTGACAGGAGAGAAGAAGTGTTGGGAGGCTCTTGATGTCATGCATCGTGTTGTTCCAATCCTTCTAAACAAAGACGTTGGAAGGATTGGACCCTACAAAGGCTCCTGTACCAGGTGGCAATACCGGGGGTGGGGTTCGGGGGCTGGTTTTCTGTTGTATTTTGAGGAAAAGGAGCTCGGAAAGAGGGTTTCTGGATGCGTGTTCCGGTTGGGCCGGTTCATGCACTGCTGTGACAATTTTTGGGGGGCGCGGGAGACCACGTTGCCGACAGGAGAGAAGAAGTGTCGGGAGGCTGTTGATGTCATGTATTGTGCTATTCCAATCCTTCCAAACAAAGACTTTGGAAGGATTGGATCCCACCAAGGCTTCTTTACCAGGTGGCAATACCGGGGGTGGGGTTCCACAACACAATGCTTGAACGTTTGATATTGATGATATAGGAGCCGCGGGGGGGGCAGATGTTGTTGAGCTCTGGGGGGCTCGTTTTCTGTTGATTTTGAGGGAAAGGAGTTTCTGGATGCAGGGTCGGTGTCGGGTCTGGGGGGTCGGGGTTTTGAATATACTGGCAGTTTTGCGATCAATGCTTGGGGAATGCTCCAGCAGCCACCCAAATAAATATCATTTTTTTAAACATTTCTTGGATGCAAAACAGTTCTAGCCGAGAGCAGGATTGTCCAGTAATGAATGGTGAAAAACGCCCAGTAATCGACAATGAAAAACGCCCAGTAATGAATGATGAAAAATGCCCAATAATGAATGGTGAAAAGAACCCAGTTATGAATGGTGAACAACACCCAGTAATGAATGGTGAACAACACCCAGTTATGAATGGTGAAAAGAGTGCAGTAATGAATGGTGAAAAGGGCCCAGTAATGAATGGTGAGAATAGCCCAGTAATGAATGGTGAAAAGAGCACCCAGTAATGAATGGTGAAAAGAGCACCCAGTGCAGAATGGTGAAAAACACCCAGTCCTGAATTGTGAAAAGAATCCAGAAATGAATGGTGAAAAGAGTCCAGTAATGAATCGTGAAAAACACCGAGTGCTGAATGCACCCAGTAATGAGTGATGAAAAATGCCTAGTAATGAATGGTGAAAAACACCCAGTAATGAATGGTGAAAAGAACACAGTAATGATTTGTGAAAAACACCCAGTTGTGAATAGTGAAAAACACCCAGTAATGAATGGTGAGAAACACCCAGTTATGAATGGTGAACAACACCCAGTAATGAATGCTGAAAAACACTTAGTAATGAATGCTGAAAAGAGTACAATAATTTAATGAGAACCAATAATGAATGGTAAAAAACACCCAGTAATGAATGGTAAAAAACGTCCATTAATGAATGGTGAAAAACACCCAGTAATGAATGGTGAAAATAGCACAGTAATGAATGAATGGTGAAAAAAAAAACAGTAATGAATGGTGAAAAACGCACGGTACTGAATGGTGAAAAAAGCACCCAGTAAAGAATGGTGAAAAAAGCACCAGGTAATGAATGGTGAAAAGAGCACGTAGTAATGAATGGTGAAAAGAGCACACAGTACTGATTGGTGAAGAACACCAGTTCTGAATGGTGAAAAAAGCACACTAGTGAATAGTGACAAGAATACAGTAGTGAATGGTGGAAAAAGCCCAGTAGTGAATAGTGAAAAACACCCACCCAGTTATGAATGGTGGATGAGCACCCAGTAATGAATGATGAAAAGAGCACAGTACTGAATGAAAAACAACCTGTTATGAATGGATGCTAAAAAAAGCACATTAATGAATGGTGAAAAAAAACAAAGTAATGAATGGTGAAAAACACCCAGTAATGAATGGCGAAAAACGCACAGTAATCGATAGTGAAAACGCCCAGTAAAGCATGATGAAACATGCCCAGTAATGAATGGTGAAAAAACCTAGTAATGCATGGTGAAAAGAGCACAGTAATGAATTGTGAATGAGAAGGTAAAAATACCTAGTAATGAATGCTGAAAAGAGCACCGAGTAATGAGTAGTCAAAAACGCCTAGTAATGAATGGTGAAAAATACCCAGTAATGAATGGTGAAAAAAGCACAGTAATGAATGGTGCAAAACACCCAGTTATGAATGGGGAAAAACACCCAGTAATGAATAGTGAAAGACACCCAGTAGTGGATGTTGAAAAGGGCACAGTTGTGAATGATGAAACGCACAGTAATGAATGATGAAAATTGCACGGTAATGAAACGTGCAAAATCCCAGTTAAGAATTTTGAACAACACCCAGTAATGAATAGTGAGCAACACCAATAATATTTGTGAAAACAGTATAGTAATGAATGGTGAAAAAAGCCCAGTAATGGATGGTGAAAAGAGCACAGTAGTGAATGATGGAAAAAGCACAGTAATGAATAATGAAAAGAGCACAGTAATGAATGGTCAGAAATACCCAGTAATGAATGGTGAAAAAAGCACAGTAATGAATGGTGAAAAGAGCACAGTAATGAATGGTGAAAAACGCACGGTACTGAATGGTGAAAAGAGCGCCCAGTAATGAATGGTGAAAGAGCACCCAGTAATGAATGGTGAAAAAGCACCCAGTAATGAATGGTGAAAAGAGCACCCAGTACTGAATGGTGAAAAACACCCAGTACTGAATGCTGAAAAAACCCAGTAATGAATGGTGAAACGAGCCCAGTAATGAATGGTTGAAAGGGCGCAGTAGTGAATGGTTAGCAAACAACCGCGAAAAAAAACATTGCCTTTCTTTTTCATTCTTCTCAGGTTCTTGTGAAAAAATGACCCGTGGTGTTTTTTGGGCCCTGCATCCCCACGCAATGCCGAGTTGATATTAGCAGATGGAATAGTATGTAAAATGCTCCAGGAACAAGAGGGGTTGTTGTTCACAACAATGCGAATGAATGACTTTCGAATAGCTTCGACGCCTGTCACCGCATTTCGTCAGTAAAGGTATTGAAAAAAAATATTGACTATTCCTTACGTTGCTCTTATATCTCCTATTGATTCATCAAAACATGCACAGGGCGGTGCTACACGCACCGCGCTGCAAAAAAATTGGAGTTGATCCTTGCGATTTGCAGAGCTTCTGCAGCTTCCCGCAATGATAAATCAACAGTATTTGAAAGCATGCCGCATTCCCGCGGTTGCCACTCAAAATCAAGTACAATACGCTGCAAGCGATGGAAAAAATAATAATTTTTAATGCGAGTACTCCGCTTGCCATTAAAAAAACAACAGCTTGACATAACTGGTAGAATTTCATTCAATTCTGCGCATAAACTGCGCGTGAGACATAGAATCACAAATAAAACCCAGTTGTAGCCATGACCAGAATTCAGGCCGAAGTGTATGAAAAAGATGAACAGGCTCCCAACACAATCAGCCATGGAAAGTCAAAACATTGAGAGTTGATTGTGTTGATTTTAGTTATTTTGGAATGGGATGAAGATCCTCTGGAATTCTGGCCTTGAATTCCACTTCGAAGCCAGTACGTCAAAAATTGTCAATGATATCCCCATTTGAAATGATAAACAAAAAAAACCGAGGCTGCAATCATATATGATGGCGACGATTTGCGCAAAATGGCTGATTCTTTTCCGCATGCATTGCGCCTACTACATTCACATGATGTGCAACATTCTACATGCTATGCAACGATGTTTTTTCAACGCATTGCACAGTCAGGAAAAGGGCATTTTAATGTCTAACATTCTGGCGCTCTGAAGCAATTGATTTTTTTTCCGTTTCTTGCTTTTTCGACAAAATTTTTGTGTTTCTTTTGAATTTTATATGATGCAAACCTAAAGTATTTGACACGCTGACACTTTTTCTTGCAGACCACACAGGGTGGTGTATCCTGATTAGAAGGCAAGTATCGAACTTGGCAACAATTGCCCCTGGCAAAACATTTAAAGAGGGATAAAGAATCAGAAAAAGGCTTTTGCAATCGAAAAAGCAGCCACTAAAAAAAGAAACACCATTGATGACATTTCCACTCCTGAACCAGAAAGTCATGGGACAGTAAAGGAAACCCCACGTGCAACTGTCGATGCAATTTTTTTTCCATTGTAGAAGGTCAACACAAAAGACGGATTCAAGTGAGAGTGATGAGTCTAAAAGGACCCTGGTGTCCCCTTCCAAGATGGAAGCTATGCGCCCAGTACAACGCAGACTCCAGCAGAAAAGCAAGCTGCCAAAAAAAATGCTGCAGTTGCCTTCCATGACCAAGCTCCACTAGGAAAGGCTGCTCACTGTATGGTTGATGACGGCGCGTCCTCATGCTGAAGCTGACGATTCCCCGCCACGTGATAATGATAATGGAAAGTGAAAAGGAAAAAGAAGCGAAAGCTGCCCACAAAAAGACATACCTGTTTTCAAAGGCGAAAAGAATTCAAATTGATCATTTCCGGCGACCTTATCATCTTCCTGGCACTTTTGAAGGCTTTTGAAATGGCTTCCCAAAAAGAGGTCATAGAGGATTCCAAGAAAAGAACAAGAGGAAGTGATACTGAAGTCAACGGAAATGATCCAGCGTGAAAAGCGGATCGAAGTGATGACGAAGATGATCGCCTTATTGAAAAAATGGCTCTGATATAGAATCATTTTCAGCATGTTCTTTGCCAAATTCTTGTACTGCCAATCTTCCTCAACTTGAAATAATATTTGATGAGGAATATTTTCAGGGTGGTTTAATTAGTACATTAACCCTTCATCAACCATAGGATTATATAACTTCCGATTCCCTATTCTCGTATTGGTTGTGGAGCTTTGGAGTTTGATAAATGACAGGGGGTCACCGATTTTGGTAATATTATTCGAGTAATAAAAATTTGAATTTTTTATGTCAGGAATTGAATAAAAAGCAGGGATAAATGAAATACTTGAAATTGGAGTTGGAATGTGCTCACAAATATTGAATCTGTTGGAGATCATTTTGCACATTGGAATTATCCTGTTTTCAGGTAGACTTGTGCCAATAATGCTTACAGAATCTTGCAACGAAATCTCTCCGAAGGATTTTTGTGTGAGATCTCAAGCAACTTCATTTGGCTTCTCTAAACAAGAAATCTTTAGGCGATTTTTGCCATGGAAATCATGAATATATTTTTCCACACGATTTCTGAAAGGTATCTTGGTAGAGCCTGTCCAAATACGGCCCTTGTACCAAATTTCTTGGCTGAAACTGCCAATGCGACAAGCCGCAAGGCGTGCGAATATCAAGCTCTTCCGTGCATTCACCTTGTTTTTGCATGGGCCCACAGGCCGCAAGCTCCTGTATTATTTGCACGAGCCAGATACCTTGCATACGCCAAAAAGGCAATGATTTTATATGATTGTATAATTCCTTGGCGACATCCCCCGCACATGGTTTTCAAAGACGGTTCTTGGATTTGTGTTTTTGCTTTCTTTCGATGCAATTTCTTGGGAAGTCCACCCGAGAAATATATCTGGAAAATCATTGCTTTGAAGATTGCGAACTTTCTCTCTTCGATATCTTTAAAAGAAATAATGTCTTGACCAATTTTATGAAAGGATTTGTGACATCCATGAAATGGTGTTTATTTGAAGATTTCAGAATTTTTTTTCCTCCAAGTGGCTTTCTATTTCTGCATGCTCCAATGCTTTGCACTTCTTCAAGGAACCAAGCCTGCATTGTGCCGGACCATTTCTTCAGCAAACCAGAACGTGACTGCAGACCAGCAACCAAAAGCGTCTCCCACCTTCCATGGCGCCATGTGCTCTTGCAAGCAACTTCATGGCTTGAATCGGGGCGTGATTTTGGTTGGCAGCAATACAATGATACTCACCAACCTGATTAGTATATGTTTGGCAAAATAATGTCGTTCTTTGTAACAGGGGCTGCCCAATAATGAAGAAAAATTTATATATTTCAAAAAAATACAAGGTCTTTTTTCCTCCTAGGAAATTCCAAAAAAAAAAACCAGAATAAATTGAGGAAATGCATGTGGTTTTTCGTCATTGTTTCTGGATGCTTCCAATGTGATATTTTTGTTCTGACTGCGCAATTTTTTTGGATGGTGTTTTTGCTGCAATTTTTTCCTCCTGGTTGTGCATTTCTTTTGAACATAAGGTATTGTGTGGGAAAATTCGCATGATTTCAAAATTTATGTATGAAGACACATACGAAATTCCACAAATAAACTTCGGTAAAGAGAAGGTTCGCTCAGTGAAAACTGTTCCGGAAAGAGATGTACATTCTTCCACAGGGAAAAAAACGCAGTACAATTTGACTCGAATGAATCATTTGCAAAGAAATCAACAAGAAAAGATTTTTTGGTTTGTACTCCAGCCCGCCCACAACCCAGCATCGCTTCCCGACGTAACCAATATTCAGTCAAAGCTCCAAGAAAGGGGCCCCAACCATTCTTTTATATAAATTCCAACGGCCAGATCAATAAAAATCCGAAATTCTCAGCGAATTTCCATATTTGCAAGTTTTGAACCCACCACATTCACATGATGTGCAAAAATTGAAACGATGAAGAAAAGGATAACCTTTCGGCGCTTCGCACCTTCAGCAGAGAATTGATGTAGAGTCGTACATGCTGGACGCTCTTTATCAATTGAAATTTTTGCCAGTTTCTGTGTGTTTTCCAAAAAAGCGCTTCTTGTTCAGTTTTTTCTTATTCCCGGGTTGTTTTTGCGTTTTTTTTTTGGAGGCTTCTAGGTCAGGACATTTCTTGCTGGGTACAACAAGGGCCAAATTTGTTACCCGACAGCTTGCAACAGCGCCTATTGGAGACAATGCCCAGCAGCAAATGTTTGCACCAGCTATTCTCATGAAGTGATATACCAGAAGCACATGGTCGTCCGTGAAACAAATTGATGCCGGAATGCAGGAGCCACTTCCAGGTTTCAGCTGGACTTATACAAAGAAACCTGCATAGACCAAACCTTCTCAGGTTCTGAATGAGCAAGCCGTGCACAACGTTGAAAAAAAAGCGTACTCCCTGTCCCGTCGGCAAGTCACGTATTTTTTCGAACACAATTGCTCCGAGAAGAACACAAATTTTTGCTCCGAAAAGAACAACAATTTCGATTATTGGTTCTCCAACCACCAACCAGACATCCATCCGTCCATCGATGACCCAGGACAGGTATCATCTTGGGACCTTTGTCATAGAGGTTGGTCCTGACCGCCTGGTACTCGACAATGGTGATGTCCAAATGTTTCTCACTGCTTAAAACCCTTTGAGGGCAGGCTCAATGAAAACACATCTGCGGTTTTTTTCGTCGCTTGTTCAGATAAAATAAAACTTGTTTCATTGTCAAATATCTTTGACGGTTTGCAGCTCCAACGTCCCTTCATTCAACAGATCCATCCCAATCGTGTCACTTCTGCGGTCTTTAGATACCGAAGAGCTCACAATGCGCTTGCCGCGTGGGAGGCGGGTTTTCATGTGGCAATCTTGAAATCCAGGAGTCAATGCCGTACATCATGTGGTAAGCGTACAAAATGGCGATAGATATCACCAAGTGCCGGACTGGCCGCACAAATTGAAGGAAGATGTCACAAGTACCATGCCTGCGAGGGGGACCAGCGCCAACCAAGGTTTGTGACGACAACCATCCAGTGCCGTAAATACCACGCCTACCCCACGACACAAAAGGGAAAATGCTCAGTGCCACGCCCACCAGATCAAACAAAGGTTGATCTCGCCCAGTGCCACACCTGCCACGCAGAAGAGGCGCCGCAGGGAACCAGCGCCGACCCAGGCCGTCACCAGAGCCAGCCCAGTGCTGTAAGTACCACGCCTCTCAAACAAAACGACAGTAAATGCCACCACATACCACGCCTGTCACTTAAAAGAGGCGCGGTAGCTCAGGGAACCAGAGCAGACCAAAACCTTCACGAAAATCAGTCCAATGTAGAGCTCCCAAAAAAAAACCTCAGGCTTCTCGTTGACACCGTGGAAGAAAAAGGTTTTCACAGATTCGATGCCAATTCAGATTCAGGCAGGCAGCCTGCTTCTGCTCACGTCACTGTGTCCTCCATCTGTTGTAAACAATCCACCAAAAGCGCAGCAGTCACTGTGCTCTCCCACTTAACAGTCAAGTGACAGGCTTGGCGCAGGAAACAAACCAGAGAGGAAAAACCCAGTGAACAAAAACGCCCCAGTGATGAAAATCAACACCTGCGAGCCACCATTATGAAAATCGCAGTTCCAGGAGACAAATCGCAGCAAAAACAAACAATCTGATTTTGGCTTGGACGCACAACGGGAAGTCATTCTTTTCTGGCACGTCCGTCAGCTCACCACGTTCACTTTGACGACGCCTGCAGGCAGTCGTGCCATGGTACGATCAACGACCGCTAGTGGCAATCACAGTAAATACACCCGGAGAGTATCCGTAAACAAGCAAATCAAATAAACCGTAAACAGTGTCCCCAACGACTGCGACAGGGTTACCAATGCTCTTTCAACCTGGGATTCATGATGTTCCGCTAGAATATGTTGAAAATCTTTGATACCAAGCCGTGCAGCGAATAGCAGGACAGCAAAAACCACCAGTAGCTTCGTGTTACGTTGATTCTGCCAATGCTTTCGAATTGCCGGGTGCCACCAGCTCATGTGCTGCCAAGTGGCTATTCTCCTCTGATGTTGGTGATCTGGTATGACAGGTCAGGCCTTTCGCCTGTTTGGTTTTCCCACCCTCCTTCATAATTTTTGCCCAGCGACTGCTCCAGTTGATATCCTCATGGCCATTGCCATGTGACTAATCCTGTTTTTGATCTCAACCCTCAGTACCTTGATAGGCTCTGAATCTTTCGGGGGTCAAGGGCCTGATCTCAAAGCCATTGGGGTTTTAATTTCAGCGAATCAAGTAAAGTCATTGGATTGGTGTCAACCAAGGGCATGGGGATATCTTGGGTAGATTTGGGCTGAAAAGTACTTGGATGCTGAAAGTGTTGCACTATTTTGTTTTATCCAAATTGTGGACCAATTCAATATAATATAATATCTTAATGGAAATCCAGGCCAGATGAAAGATTTGACCCTGTCTAGAAATTACATGACATTGATTGCGCAATGCAATCAGGCATGCTGCAGTTGGCGAAATGTGGTGAAAAGTAAAGTATCCTTTTGAGGTTTTGCAGTATCCATCGGCGGCCCTCAAGTGGGTCTGAATGGTTTTGAATTGATTACTTGGGCGGATGTGGTTTGCTTGCAAACATCTACCTGTTCTCGGATCCTGGTCCTGGCAACCTTTTCTTGGGAACTTGTTGCTGGGAAACCTTCCCTGGGAACCTGTTCCTCGAAACCCTTTTACTGGGAAGTTGTGGTTGGGGAACCTGATGCACGGTTCTTTGATCATCGAGATTTGGCCGCTCCGACCTGCTCTGAGATCTTCACTATGGCTGAAGACCCCAAACTTTTTCTGTTGGGAAGCCTGTGTCTGCACATCTCGCTTGGCAACTTGTTCCTGAAGCCCTTGCTTGATGACATTGCTTGAGAGCTTGTTCTTGGGAAACTCACATGGGTGCTTGTTCCTGGGAACTTTCCTTGGGAACCTGCTTTTGGACACCTTTACTTGGGAACATGTTCCTGGGAACTTGCGAACCTTGGAACCGAAATTTTGGTACTCCGACGTGCTCTGAAACCTTTACTATAACTGGAAAACCCCAAAAGTTACTCCTTTGGAGAAAAAGATATTCAAATAGAAGTTTCGCCACAGGAACAGAAATAACGCGAACTACAACTGTAAAAAGCAATTGTGATTGAAGTATCCACCCGCGCCAAACAGCCCTTCAGAAGCACCGCTGTGCACAATCCATGCCTACCAAACCCTTTTGTTCGGGTACTTTTATCAGGTGAATTTTTTCAGGCATTCTGCTTTATTACAGAAAAGCACCACCAACCTGCAGGAGGCTGTGCAAAACTTTTCGCGCAGCAACATGCTCTCATCTCAACCCATTCTGGGAAATCCCCCAATGCGTGCGCTAGATTTGAATTGTGGTGCGTTTGGTCTTTAGTTCTGGTTGGTTTAGGGTTTGTTTGAACCAGGTTTGGTTTCGTGTTTTTCTTTCGGGTTGGTTTGGTTTTTTTGGGGCTTGGTTTAGGATTTGTTTTTTATTTTTGGGGTTGGTTGCAGGTTTGTTTAGGGTTGGCTTCAGGTTAATTTAGGTTTGCTTGAGGCTTATTTAAATTTTTTTTAGGGGGGTATTTGCTTTAAATTGATAATTTATTCAAGTTTTGTTCCAAAAAAATATTTACAATTATTTTTATATTTATTTAAATTTGGCTTAAAATATGTTCAAGGCTGGTTGTAAACATGTAAAGTATGTTTCGTTTTTTATTGTTGGTGAAAAGTGTTTATCTAAGGTTTTCTTTGAATGTTAATTCAGGGTTAGCTTAGGGTTTATCTTAACTTGGCTTAGGTTTATTTCGGTTTAGTTTAAGGTGTTTATTGAATAAAGACTTGGTCTGAGCTCGTCCAAGGTTTTTGGTCGTTTATTTAGGGTTGGTATATGGTATATTTCAGTTTGGGAGGGTTTATTGACATTTGGTATGTGCTGTTTCTTTCGGCGCGTTCGGGTTTACATAATCGGTTTAGGGTTTGTTTAGGGTCTATTAAAAAATGGCTTCGCGCGTTGTTTGCGGCTAGTTCACGGATTATTCAGTGTATAGACTGACATATATGTGTGCATTCAGTCTATCATATTTATATTCATTTATACAAAATATATGGATGTAATTGAATCTGCATGACTATATATATGTTTATCTGTATATATGTATGTGCGTCCGCATGAATAGGAGGATTTGTGGCCAAGTGGACAATCAGACTTTTATGTTTTGCTCAAAGAATCTTATTATCTACTTTGGGTCCAAAATCCATTTTTTTTGGGGAAAAAGTCGCCCTAATAAGTCCCTTTTAAAATCTACCCAACTAGATAACATACTAAACCACACAGGTGGGTTCTTTCATAAGACAGTCGTAATTACCAAAACCCAAGCCGCCGCAATTTCCTGGGAAGTTTACGGCTCTAGTTGGCTGATCGATCGCCCAATAGGTCCATCTTAAAAGGAGTTCTGGAAGAATCCTGATTTTAGTTTAAGATCTAAGCATTCCTCACCCACTTTACCGACCTTACCTATAACATTGACGAATGGTGCGTATGCTGGTATGCCTGCTCTTGGCAACGATGTCCTTTTTCAAAGCATGCAGGACGCTCGTGCTCTTCTTACTGGAGAAGGTGATGCTCTAACTCCTGATGCTCTTACTGTTTCACCTTTCATTGGCCGTGCACATCTCGTTTCTGGGTACGCTCGGTTACTCAGCTGTCTCCTATAGAGTTCACCGTGTCATTGTTTCACCCTGCCTGCCTTGAAGAAACAGCCAGGCTGGGGCCAGGGCGAGAACCCCAGGAAAGATGCAGGTTTCCCATCTTCATTTTGTGATTACTTCAAAACCGGATCAAGATACCATGATCCCAAGGTTTCATTGGAAGCTACATGGATCTTGTGGAAGGAGGTTGGACAAACACAAAGCTATAAAGGACACTTATGCCAACTTAAACTCACGGTGGATGTATCATATATCTGATCTGCTTTTGTTCCTTATTTTTCATCCAGGAAAAGTTGTTCAAGATTGACACGGATCGAGCCAAATCGTTAGTTTCCAAATTTTGCCAAATTTGTCACATGATTTTGGGGATTTGTTCAAATGGGCTGAAACCAAGGTGCCTACAGGATTTAGAGTCGAACCTCAAAATCTTCAATGAAGCTTCTAACAAGATTATGAAGACACAATCGGATACTATTGGCACAGTGCCATCTCAGCTAGGGACATAGCCTGATTGCTACTTGTATCATTTGCCTTTTCTCGGTTTCAAACATGTAGTGTTTATGCTGCCTTCGCCAGTGCTAGGTCAATCAAGCAATCCGTTTCAAAGCTATAGACTTGCAACGAGCTGATGTGTCATTGAACAACTCCGTTGTTCGAGCCAGGCTGGGTTGCCCATCCACCCGCCCAGTGTCCACCGCCTCGATGCACAGGGCGAGCCAGTGAGGACGCTGGTGAGACCCGGAGCCTCCCAGGAAGAAACGTAAAGGCAAAAGCAAAAAGTAGATTTGTACTTAGGTTTTGGTTGACCCCAGCATAGAATGGTGAAACTGTGAACTGGAATCTATCCTTCTCGTTCACTCGATTTAGTCATGCAAAGTCGCATGACAATGCTTCACATATTGCATGTGCATGCTATGCAGGATGTCGGCGTCCATATTTCAGTTCACGGTGCGGTGACATTGGGGTGTCGTTTTTTGAATCTTTGCTGGCTGGTAGTTTTGGGAAATTGCCCAAAAAGGACGGATCGAATCGAGGATGGAAAAATCATGATACATGAGCGTGCTCTTGGATATATGAACTTAATCTCTCAAACATTGATGGAGACAGTGATTGAATTTTAATTAAAAAAGCACTTGGACATTTCATGGTTGCCAGGTGAACTGGCCGATTTTCCTCGAGAAGGCCCATTGTTCTAGGGGGCTTTGGGTGCATCTTGGAATCAAAGCATGCGTGCAAAATAATCCATAATACATAATCGTGTCCATTATATGCAACATCTTTGGCGTGAAAGTCAGATTGGGTGATCTTCTCGGAGTACCTTCGCCGCATCAATCGAAGTTGCGACCTTATGATTGTACCCAATGCCAACCAACTCACCCGCAGGCATCAACTACACCTTGGAGGACCAGCAGGAATTCCAACTGACTGATGATGCGGCGAAGGAAATCATGGGCGACTACCTTCCAGGGGACCCTTTGCACTTTTATGCGATTGTCCCCGATGTAAGGTACCGGGGGTGAAACGTGTGACACACGGCAGGTTATAGGTGACCGCCCTGCCAAGCCCCTCTGACGTGAGCGGAGCGCATATGAGATACCAAAACCTGAAATATACCTGCATACAATAATGGTTGCAATGAGAACAGCATAGCAAGAATAAAGAGTTTCTCCTCGCCAGAGGGGCTAGGCTGCCTGTGAACTGTGCTCCGTGAGAGATGACAAACATGAATGAACTTATTACACATTTTTTTGCTACTGAATGAATGCTCATAAACATGAATAAACATGATACTTGTGCTATCTCTCACGGCGTGCGACAGAGGCCAGCGCGGGGGGCGAGATCCGACGCATCTGGAGGCGTGCCATGTGAAAAGAAAAGAAAATACACATCACATGCCCACTATCCACATGTGTATCAAAAAATATTCACGTCATGGTCACGCCTCGCGCCGGTTATCTCTAGCCCCCAGCCAGGGCATTTGAATAATCCGCTACTTCCTACTCGAAAGTGATAAAAGCCTATGCAAACACATTAGAAGAAACACTTTCGAGCAGCAGATTATTCAAATACCCGGCCCCCCAGGGTTCCCAGAAATAATTCAAACCATTCAGAAAAACAAAATCTAAGAAAAAATAGTACCAACACTTAAATGGATTAAATCATACAAAAAACACACAACTTTCAAATACAAACAGATACAGTAAACCACTGCACGCATTTCCGGAACCGTAAAAAGATGTTTTATTACAGTACAAGTGAAACTAATTCAGTGCAAATGATTTCATATACAACTGAAACTAATTCAGTGCATATGATTTCATATGCAAGTGAAACTAATTCAGTGGAAATGATTTCATATGCAAGTGAAACACATAGCTCATAATGCTCACAAAAGCATAAGACCAACAGATATATGCAGAATGACCGCGACAAACTTGTTTCTGATTCAAACACGTGACAAACTTGAGGTCTGTTTCACCATGTTTCACGTTGTTTCACCACCCTGCCTTTCATCTTGGTATGCTCGGCAGGCCCTTCCTTCTACAATTCATGGTTCCATGTGCAACGTTGTGGGCACAAACCCTGTCTCATGGACATGCAGTATGCTTCATGGTACCATTTCATTCGGTTGAGCACGTCTGAGTGTAAGCACCGAAGTTTCAGACAATGATTCACGTATCTAGCATATCCCGTTTTACCCAAGTCATAGAGATTTTGGAGGACTGCCTGCGCAAAGATGTAGGGCAGTGGTACGGCAAATCCTCTGAGAAGCCCTCGCAGAGATGAGTTATTTCACCTTGCGCTTCGGCTGACGCGGCATGCTGGCAGCATCACTCCTTTGGATGTGACCCTGCACTTTGCTCAAGCCGCACGAACACGTTCGGTGCTTGTCGCCCTGGCAATGTCAGGTGGTTTGGACGAACTGTAACCGGACTTGAGGTATTTTGCCAAGATGCTGTAGGACAATATCTTGCCCAGCAAGGACACAGCTAAGCATTAAATTTCAAGCAAAAGCCACAGAAATCTGAACTCACGTCATTTTCATTCATTTCTTGTTCTAAGTTCTTTGTTGTCACAGGACCAGAAATATTTCGACATGATTGGTTGATTGATTGATTGATTGATTGGTTGGTTGATTGAAATTGGTATTTTGCCTTTTCAGCGGTTCATTCTTGACTTGTTGCCTGTCATAATTGAATATAGAATGCCGATATAATAGGATAACAGGATATCCCCTTCAGAATTCTTCTTTGTTCTCTAAACCTGCTGCATGTCTCAAAGCCTTCTTCGAAAGATTCAACTTGTCCGTTAGTATGACATGTGGACCAAATTTCCTTTATGCATGCTTCAATTTGGTAACGTTCCGCCAATAAATAGGTAGGGCACATGTTTAAATATTTATTATAGGAGAGGTCAATGTTTTTTCAAAACAGTTGGGCGCATATATTGAATTTTGGCATGAGGTATGATACTAAGATGCTTGCGGATTTTTCAAGATCTGTCTTCTTCCCTTGTTATTTTCAATGAATATATTCCCAAATCATGCATTTTTGTTATTTAATGTTTTTGTGGATTCCCTTTGCTATGCTTCTTGGCATCTCCAACTTTCTGCATGTTTATCTTTTTCATGTATTATATAAGTTTTGGGGTGCTCTTTCAATTTCATTCATTCTTTAGAGACAGATAGCGCTGCTTCTCTTTCACTGGAAATTCAAATACTTTTGAGTTTCTGGTCTCAAAATCCTCTGTTCAACGACCCATTCCTTATTTCTCAAAGCGCAGTTGCTACGTTCCTTTTCTTCTTAACTCATCCAGGTTCTTGGTGTATACTATTCACCTCACTGATATTTGTCATTGTAGTGATGTCTTAATGAAATATTCTGGTGCCTTTGTCACTTTCGCCCTGGTTAAGTTTCAATAAACTATCCGTTCAATGTACTTGGTTTGTTTCTTACTGGGATTTGTTTATTGCAATATTCATTACAAGTGTTCCCCGCCAGGACGTGCGTCATCTGCCACCTATGCCTTGCTATCTGATCTCCAGGTATTAGGTTGGAGTCGATCTTAAGCAAGGATTTGCCTCGAGAATTCTTAGGGTAGCTGCAGAGGTTCCCCACACATCGTTGCAATATAAGTTGTGCTCATGCTTGTCTGCATCTGGGCTCTTGATGGAAATAGAACATGAATATGTTTATGATGTTTATGTAATCTATGTGCATTGCTTGTGTAGTCATTTGGTGCATTCCTTCCGAAAACATGTGTCGGGCCCAGGCCTTCGCCTTGCAAGAGTCTTTGTGCCCAAGGCCAGCCACCCGCCGCAAGATGCCCACCACGACACCGTTTGGCACCTGGCAAAACAGCTTTTGTGCTCCGAGTTCAAAGTTTGGGCAAAGGAAAATGATTCTGGCCTCTCTGTCATCGTGGTCCAATGGCCACTTGAGCTGCAGCACATCCTTGCCTGGGATCCGGGTGACAGTGCAAAACACATTTGATGAGCAGCTTTGGGCATCTTTGGTCTTTTCTTTGATCCAAAACATCAACACCATCTCTGCTTTTTGATTTATCAATACTTGCTGCTTGGGAACGGAAGAGGCTGCTAGCTGCGCGGTGCTCAAAGGTCTCATCGCCGACCAACATGTTGATCGGGATGATCTTGGGGCGCCTCAGCGCTCCCAGAGTGTATGGGAGTTGCACTTTTTAAGAGAAAGCTTTGCTCTTATGTTTGTTCTTTGGGACTCATGCAGCCTACCCCTTGATTAACAATTCCATGGTGACCAGGAATGCCACTGTACTTTCTCAAGGAAGCCTTGACGATGAAGTCTGGTGATGTTTTGCGATTGGTCTGAGTCCTAAGTGACTGTAATTTTGTGCCAGGCTTTGCATGGGTGGGCCCACCAAAATGCAGCGATTCACGAATGGTTGGCCGAATGATTCACCAATGATCCTTCCTGATTCTTCCAAATGATCCATGCCAGTTATCCGTTCATGATTCTTCTAGTACTCAATCGAAAGATCCATCCAGGACGCTTCAACTGATCCATTTATGATTCTTCCATCTGATCCATTCATGATTCTTCCAATGACCCATCTTTGATTCTTCCATTGATCCTTCCTTGATTCTTACATTGATCCATCCATGGGCAATCCATTGATCCATCCATGGCTGTGATACTATTCTTTCTTGATTTTACCAATGATCGAAGGAAGTTTAGAAGTGAAACTTCCGACAATATGGACAGTTGAAAAGCAGAGGTGAGAAGAGCCAAGATGTGAAGAGCTCAGCCATGAAGNAAACTTCCGACAATATGGACAGTTGAAAAGCAGAGGTGAGAAGAGCCAAGATGTGAAGAGCTCAGCCATGAAGAAAATCAGAAGATGAAGAAAGTCAGAAGAGAGAAGATAAGAGATGAGAAAGTCAGAAGAGAAGAGATGCAGGTGCGCGAAAAGGTAGGAAAGTCGCGAAACACNCTTAACAACTTAACAACTTAACAATTGAACAACTGAACAACTTAACAACTGAACAACTTAACCACTTAACCACTCAACAACTTAACAACTTAGTTAGTTGGTTAGTCAGTTAGTCAGTCAGTTAGTCAGTTAGTCAGTCAGTCAGTTAGTCAGTTAGTCAGTTAGTCAGTTAGTCAGTTAGTTAGTTTGTTAGTCAGCT
>BGPT01001377.1:55650-75079 GCA_003297045.1 Symbiodinium sp. clade C Y103
GAATGAAAAGCAGGAAAACCAAAAAAGCGGAGAAGCAGAAAAAGCAAGGGAAAGCAAAAAAGCGGAGAAGCAGAAAAGCAGAGAAGCAGGAAAGCAGGAATCCAAAAAAAAAAAACGAAACTGATCGAAAAAAAACTAAAATGATTAGCCCTCCTTAGAATAATCCCCCAACGAATCATCAATCCTCAAGCAACAGGGTGTCAGCCGGGCCTGTGGTGCCTGTTTTTGGATCCACGAGTTGTCCCAGTGCCGTAGTGTCCGACAGCAAACGAAGTGCCAGCTGAGCAACTCGAGTCGAGACGTCCATGGTCTGAGGGCGGATCTTACTGGTGCTTAGGGAATGAGGGAATGAGATAAGCGTTGATAGTCATTATGTGTTATTAAGGATCATTCCCCCATTCCCTACTAAGCACTAGTATATTTTATATTGTACATGCGACAATCATGAATCATGACAATAAAAACATATAAAAACTCCCAACACATGACATGTAACAAAGTAAGTTTCAACGCTGGTCTGTGCCCGAACTGCAAAAGTCATCGATGCATGAACCGACATGAAATGGCATGAAGCCAGATTTCAGCAATCCACCTCTTGCTGAGCTCGCTTGTAGACGTTCGAGAGGGAGCCGAGGCAATTTGTGGCAAACACAATTGTCAAAATGGTCGGAAATTTCAGCAAGACCTTATTCCAGCACGACAGTCACAAACGTCTGTTGCTTTCTCACACCATTCCATGCTCCCCTATTCAAGCAAGCAACTACCAGGGAGATAAGGTTCAACACAATGGCTGAAAGGGAGGGCAACCGATGAAAGCTATCGCCTCTTCCCGTATCCACCCGAATCTGAGCAGCTGCTTGCGCCAAATCTGCCAACGTGTCCACGTATTTGTAACCAGAAGCTGGTCGCAGCTGATCCACAGTCAACAAGCAAACGGGAATTTCCACGCTTGGCTCAATGGTAGAGTGGCCGGACCAATCAAGGCCTGTAGGCAAATCAAAACCTGCAACAGGGGACACCATGGCAGACATAATTTTCGTGCTTTGCCGGAATTTTCCACCGGTCAATGTGGATGGAATGCATCCAAACTCTATGAAAATCTGGAAAGTCACAGCAATTTTCGCATGTTCAACCGGTGTTTTTTGGTCGTTATAAGCTTTGGCACCGTCAGTGTAGCAATTCACGACTGCATAGAATTCGCCGCCCGTTTCCATCACTGTCGCATCCCAGGGCACGCCAGCCAGTGCCACCTCAGCATCCAACAGGGTTGTGTCTGACGACATTGGGGATACCCAAACCTGTTGCTTTTCAGGGAAATTATTGAAATATGTTGAAATAGATGAGCTTGAGGTCTAATCCCCCATGTGTGCTGGATTCTATGGCTCTTTTGTCGTCCAAGGAGCTATGCTTGGAGGGGGAATGACAACTCTTTCTCCGGGTGTGAAGATCATCAAAACCTTCTCCTCTGTTGTGACAGCAACCTCGGCACATCAACGAACTGCTGATTGTTCCCATCCCCCTCCAAAACAATCCAAAAAATGAATATTGAATATTCTTTGACTGGTATCCTGATCCCCAATAGGATTCAACACCAAAAATTGACTGAAACCGAATAGATCTAAGTGATGTTTTGGGTGTGTTTCGTGTGACATCACCCTCTTGCCTCGCTGCTGGATACTAGCGGTACCTAGTCATTACCCTCTCTGATGCAAGGAGCAGTGTATGCATCTGCACCTGTTTTTCGGTCAGCAATGCCAGGGTCGGTTCCAAAAAAATACCTCAGTCAAACTTTGTCAAACAGTGAACTCAATGAACTCCATCCTGCGACCTGTCTAGCCCGCACGGTTTTCCGAGCGAAACTCAACTTCTCAGACCGGGCTGCGGAGCAGATCGAGACATTTGGAACGAATAAGTAAAGGTCCTTGGCTGAACTTGGCCCGAAGACATGCCTTTTGGCCCACTACAAACATGTCGCAGCAAATCACATAGCTATCACATGACCGTAACCAAGGAGCACAGGGGCGAAACGAAGTAAGGTATGCAACTGCACCACGATGTTCCTGTTCCCTCCAGTAAATAGACCTCTGAAAAGCAACGCATTTCAACAACACTGAGCAGTAATCCACGAGTCCAGCATGGGCAGTTCCACCCTCAATGTGTCATTGCAATATTTAGAGATTTGTTTGCTGCGCTGCAAAGTGCGAAGCTACAGTACATTTCGCAAGGATTTGCTTTTCCTTAGCCCTGTGAAACTTGATCATGACATATCATGACTAAAGCCGGTCTATGTTTGGCGCTTCTTGTAGTCACACAAATCCCTCTCTGCCTTGGTTGAAGGCAGTGTAGGTGATGATCTGGAGGGAAGTACTACCTGCCCAACATTGCTCAACTGCACTACTTTCTTGTCCTTTCAACCCACCTCCTGTCGTCCTGGGAAACGCCTGTGGTGCCATGGCGGCCATGCCTTGCTGACGAAATAACGATGGCGGCACAAGGCAATCAATGCCATCCAACTTGTCCAGGTCGCAGAGTCGAGTACCTCAAGAAATTCTGACCAGTGTTGAAAAACCCAAACAGTCGGTTCAAGGCGGGGTTCCCAGTTCATGGACTAGCGTTACTAGCTAGTATGAGCTTCAACATTCTTCAACTAATCAGAATTAGGCATTGCTCATGTCTTATTGGCTCGACTTACTCCTTGTCAGCCTGCCTTTCCTTGAAGCGTTGCCATGGGATTCTGCAGCCTGCAGCAGCCGCGACATTCGCCAAGTTGCAAAGTGTGAGCATCGACACTCCGGGGACCGCAGTCAGGATGCTCTCAGTCAGCAGTTCCTCAGAAAGCGCAGCCGAGTCGAGCCGTCTACCAAGGGTCAATAGACCTTGGTCCTAGGCAAATAGCCATTGGCTGATGTAAATCAGGAATTCATAGGAATACGATAGTGACGTTGATTCATTTTGATTCTGTCTACAGCAATATGCATCTGTGTATGTACATGCATGTCTGAACACGAAGCAAATCAAGTACACAAGCGAGGGAAAAATCAAGTGCATAAGCGAGTGCTCGTCCTGTCATCCCTTGTATCTTCGCTTGTACCTCATGCCTCCCTTCCCAAACACTGGCAATGGCCACCATGTTCACAGATTTCACTGGAGCTGAGTACCGGACCACACAAGCGGCCTGGACAACCACATTGGAGTCACACAAATATGGTCCACCGGCTGCAGCACACCATGACAGAATGGATGGATCTTCACTGACGTTCGAGACCGCTCCAAACATGTAGGGCCTCCAGTACTTGGATAGGCATCAAGGTGGAATTCTAGAAGAGTCACGCTAGATTCAATATGGCTGTCTGAAATGGGGTATATCATGTAGGCCTCAAAGGACAAGTTTGAATGAGAAATGATATGACAATGACATGATTGAAATGATGATTAACCTCTGGATTTGGGGTCAAAGAAACACATACTATGAATCAATCTGGGAAAAATGCGGACTCTGAGGCTGCCACACGGCATCCAGAGGATCCACATTGACCATCAGAAACGGTGAGTTGCTGATCACTTCGGAATACTGTTTCTGGACTGCGAAGAGAATCGCAGCCTTGGGCTCCAGCAGGTTTGGAGGAGGCAATTGTTTTCCTGTTTTTCTCTGGTTCAATGGATTTGAATGATACCTAGATGTACGTAAGCTACATTCGCCCCTTCTTCACAAACAAAAAGGGGCAATGGCTTACCCCAACTTCACAAGAACAGGCAAGGGCATGGTTGTGTGACCCAGCTGAGCTTACTGGCATATCCTATGATGGGCAGGTGGAGGAAGTACCAGAGGGCATTGAGCTTCCCATTCTCGAATACCACCTTCCTAGGGACCTCGAAAAAAGGCGTCAAGCGACTGACATCTTCTGCACACGCGAGAGCAGCAATGAATGAAGCATATAGATCTAGTACAAAGAGGAATCCTACGTATGGATTACTTCTAGACTGAACAGGACAGTATATATAGACAGCTGCCTCTTCACACTTTCCTACAGGGGCCCGCTGTGTACATGAAAGTTGGCTCAATCTTCAGATGCCAACATGTCGAACATGTCGTGCTTTGGCATATCTGTGGTGCTCTTCACCCAAGTCTCCCGCTGTGAGTTTCGGCAAGAACGAATGCCACGCCATTCACAGAACATTGGACGCACTCGCTGGCAACGAATTACAATGTTGTTCAAGACATGTGAAGGGTGGGAGTTCATTTGTCACATCATCTGGAGCTTGGCAAAGGCTGGATTTTCCGGCCCGGAAGATTTGGTTTGAGCTGATGTCTCTGTGGATTCTAAAGTTTTAAATATGGGTTTAAAAACAAGGTACCCCTAATATCCAAAAAGATAATCGTCATTTCCGGGTATAGCCCATGTTCAATCCCAAAAATTCTGGATATGTCTCCTTTAGCTTGGCTTTGACGCCTTGAGGCTTTGAAAAGAGCGTTCAGGTGCATCGGCGCTATGGGTCATTTCACCCTCGTACCCACATGAATCCGTACATGAACAAAAATACACTACCTCAATATACCTTGATGACAAATGATGCCTAGCTACTCAACTGTTGGGCAAGTATCTTTGACAATACCCAACTGACAACAAAGAACCAAGAGAAACCAGTCTTGACCGAGGAAAAAAAACTGGGGCACATGGCAAAGACATGCAACGACATTGTTTCTTGGAACTGTCAATCAATCTAATCTACTAGTCATATCTGAACAAAAATAAAATGACAGATTGAGAATGATTGGATATCCACGCACCTGAGGCTCGCACCACCAGAATCGATGGCACACCAGGATCTTGCTGGGCCTAATCCAGAGCAAACGTTCAGGCGTGAAGCTTCAGTGGGATGGCTAAAATGTGGACAGCCCAAGCCATTCCCCATTCTTCCAGTTACCTCTGACATAGGTAACCCGGGTATTGTTGCATAAGATGTGGACTTGGCTACCGAATGTTACCGATCTGACAGGTAAGTGTAAGATGATGGATTGGATTCCTCATTGAAATGACCGATTTCCGATGATTTGAGAGTCCCCATTTTAGGAACCCCCAGCTTCTGCACGTTTTGCTCAGAATTGCGGTACCTCAACCGTCAGACCCTGCGTTTTGCAGGGGTGCTTTAATTTTTGAGAGGATCCTTTGCAAGCTGTTGACATGAACTGTGGTATGTTTTACACCGGATTGTAGCTTTGATCATCCCTCTGACGGTGTTGGAGCCTTGCAGATTGCTTACCCAAGAGCCTGAGACATCCTAAGACCATCACTGTTGTTGCAATTCATCTAGATGCCTCTGCGGATGTGTGGTTGCTGCTGCCCTAGATGGTATGACATGAATGCGACCGCATAGCTACTGGCCCCTTGATCAATTTGGGCCTTGCCACTAGCAAAGCAGAGAAGCAACTTTGTGCATTGCGACGACTCAGATCTTGGCATAGTCCCATGGTGAAAAAGTGATGGAGCTGCCATTTCGAAACAGCTCGGAGCTGCAACAGAGCTGCGGCTCACTTTCGACTGTCAACATAGGACACAGCCTGGTCCAGGCTTGCACGGAACTGCCCCAGCTTGGACATGTCGGTGCGCATGGCAAACACCTCCTGGGCCAATTTTTTGTTTGATTCCATCTGAGCCTTGTTTTGGTTCTTGCTATCCTTCAAATCTGCCTCCAGGTTCAAGTGTATCGTCCGCAATTCTTCTCCTTTTCGCCTCAAGGTTTCTGCTTCTGTCTTCAAATGATCCAGTCGCCTTTCCAGTTCACGTACCTTTCGCTCACTGGCAATCTGTACCATCTCACAGCCTTTTCGGATGGCTTCTTGCCAATCTTCGGAGCGCACCACCGTGTCGGGGTTTTCCCATTCACCCAGCTTGCCGCGGCTGGCCATGGCGGCTAGGTCAGGTCCGGCCCACCCGGTCACCGGGGAAACAAAGGCTCGAGCCAAGACCAAAAGGGCCAGGGCCAGACTTGCAGAGCAATCAGGATTGTCACACCTTTTTGAAGCCTCCAAGTTGGGATCAAGCCTCTATACAAGTACAATCCTTGAGTTGCCACTTTCTCCCAAGATCAAGTGCATCCAAGTACAGTCTTTCTGCTTGAAATGTTCGACTCCGGGTCCAAGTGCCATGAGCTCATGGGCCAGCATCACTCGGCCAGAGACATTGGCTGAGAGAAATTTCGCCACCTGGACAGACCAACATCAGTGTGCTGCCGGACATCTTGCGACTCTGGGATTCCTCAACTTTTTGTGGCACACCGCACTGTTCATAATGTACATATTTTGACATATTGTGGGGGAGTCCATAAATGGGGGTACCCCAAAATGGATGGTTTATCATGGAAAATCCCAAGAAACAATTGATGGTTTGGGGGTACCCCCATTTTAGGAAACCCCTATATATGCCTACATTTACCGCAAAGTTAACCACCAGCATTACTGACTTGGTACAGCCGCCTGCTCCGCAGTGTCTTCCTTGTTGCAGAAAACTCCCACTGTGGAGGCCTTGCCTCAAGAAGACACACTGTCTCTGGTTACACTTGCTAGCAATAAAAGGGCTTCAGAAACAGTAACTCTGGGCACCTTCAAGTCGCTTTGCCAAGGCTTGCAATGCGACAAGGAGTCTTTCCTGCCTCAAGTATTCGGTCCATTGAATCAAAGTCTGCATCTCATGATGCATTCGTTTCCGTAAACAGATTGCGTGCAAAATGTTCCGCCAAACATGCCACTCCTTTCAGACCCTGTCATGCAGTGCAGAACACCCAGTTTTCCTCGCTCTTGTCACTGTCCCAATCTGGGGGCTGGCCGCTTTTAGCCTTCTTGGATATGGGTTTCCTTTCCGCACATCTTCTCAGTGCACTTGAAGTGTGCGTACTGCTTCGAGAGCCGCCTCAGGTACGCATCAGCCATGGGGGCTTGAGCAGAGATACCTTCCATCATGGTGCGAAATCCCCATGTTCCATGGCAAAGAAACACATGGAAAACCATCCGATATAATGGCTTGTGGATGGCTCACTATTGCCAAGCCGTAGGCGTCTGGAGGTGTCCTGAGGCATCGACGCTGCACGACCACTTCCAGCCCTTCCAGTATTGACAAAAGCTTTCCCACCACATTCAGGGCACACGGCCATATGTCCGCCTCGCCAGTGCCATCAGTGCCAGGGATGGGCCACCACCAGGCCAAGGTGGCTTATTGCAACCCACGAAACCAGTTGAGGCAAGTAATCCTAGTTGCCAAGCTACTAACTGTTCCTGTTTCTAAAGAAAAATGAAAGAACCATTGACCTGTTACCGCCAATGAGTCAGATATCTCTTGTGTCATTTAGCTACCTTTACCATCCTTTTACCCGGTAGTTCTTGGGCCAGTGCAGCTCAGAAACTCGGCACTTTTGCTTCTCTCAGGGATTCCTGGATCCACCGTTGTCGCTTTTTTTGCAGTTCGGATCCAGCCCAGTCGCGCGGGTCCTGCGCCGAGCCAGCAGTATCGCAGTTGAGGGCTGGATCTCTTAAAGCCCTGAAGTGTTTCTTGCCTTTGTCACCATTCTTAGTAGCTAAACCATCTATAAATGGGCCATTTTCCATCCCCTTCCTAAGATATTTTTCGAAGATAGCCATCCTGGCCTGCTCTGCAAAGGACTGAGCACCAGCAGGACCGGCGCTCAGGATGGCATTCCGTAGCTCCTGCCGGGTCAGGGATACCCAGAAGGGGATAAGGACACGCCATGTTTTATGGGGATAGGGATGGATAGAGGATATCCGAAAGACAGGAAGAGGCTTAGGTTCCCAAAATTTGACTCATCAAGATTAATCAAGTAAAGGGATCCGGGATCTGCCCTCTTTATAAAACAAAGAAACGTCAAAGCCACTTGCTGAAGTCCTCGTTGCTTTTCAACGCGGCAGCTAGGGCCATCAGTCGGTGACGTGAACCATCTGCTAGACAGGCCTTGCAGTCAGTTTTGTAGCGGATTGCGAAAATGCCATATCTCCATCTCAAGTGGACTTATTTCAGGAATACCCTCTGGCCATCTAAGATATCAGCAAATCATCTGGCTACTGAAAAACATCTTGCAAGTGGGAACTTGCAAAAACATGGCTGCAAATCTCCAGATTCTGGGTCAAATATGGTCAACTCATATTGTAACTGAGGATTTTCTCAGGGATTTTCCATCACCAGCAGCCGCAGCCTGCCGCAGCCGGCCTTGGCCAGGGTCACTGAGATCTCCTCCGCTGCGTGATCATCCCCCAGAAGGCCGCAGAGCAGAGCAGCAGCCTGGCGTATCAACCGAGGGTTCTTCGGGTTGACATGAATCACCCAACATAACATTTATATAGTATTATTTTGTTTGTTACTATCATCATGATTATAATCATTGTCATTATCATTGTTATTGATTAATTATCAACTATTACTATTCATGTTTCTATTACTATGATTATTATGATTGTTATTATTATGTGTATATATGTATGTGTATATAATGTACAATATACATAATAGTTCTATACATATGTATATATATATATGCACATTGCTAGATTTCTACATATTTCCAATTGATGTGTGCTTCCCCCGTGGCGTTGAATTCTTGGATCATAGCCTGCTTCCAAGACCAGGAGTGACCAAAAGATTCCCAGAGTATCCACAACCCCGCAGCGCTTTCCGATGCCTTGCTGATTTGCCCATCCTGTGGTCCTGGCGCTGCTCACAAGTTTCCCAAGACTATCATGCGAAGTGAGAAGAGAAGTTTGCACATGTTCGGAATGATTGAAATCCTTCCTTTGTCTTTGATGCTTTGGGCATTGCCTACAAGGAATTATCAATGAAGCAAGACATTTAGTCACGCCCTTCTCTTCAACCATTCAACCTTTGGCGGTTTATATTGGTCAGTTGTACGAGGTACGTTCATCAATGTTGATCTCGAATCGACCCCTCACCTCCAACAACTCTCCGAATAAATTTTACGGATGAAGTACAACAATATGGGTTGTCCACCCCCCAATCATGGTTTAGCATCATCTTCCCCATCGAAATGGGTGTATGTTCCCCGTCCAACTGGCAAACCACAAAAAACTGTTGGTTATTTCATGTTAAGTTATTGAAATAGATTAATTATATGTATGTATGTATATATATATATATCATGATCTCAGAGAATCCCCATAAAATGCTTGGTTTTTCATGGGTTTCCCCGATTCTTCTTGGTGAAATCCCCACATCCAACTGGACAAGACCTCCCCCTGAGCTGCGCCTTCGTTGCTGGACACCTCCGGTCGACTGCAAGGTTTCCGGCGCCGGAGGCGACGAACAGCGTCCACCTTCTCCTCCTGTGCATATGTCAATATTTTGTTGTGTATTATCATTTTTTTGATTGTGTTATGTATGTATACACATATATATATATATATATAAATATATTCTGCAGTTACATTGAATATGATTAACTTACTATTTTTATGTATATATATATATACAATGTATATTAATGTATAGAGTCCAACTTGGGGTTCAGCTATGTGACAGCGCCATGTCCTCCGCTTTGCTTCGTTTGGCAAGCCCAAGCCTTGACAGCCAGGAATTCTCCACTTTCATGGAGACAACATGGCCGTTGACTTTAGCGAACCTGGTCCTCCGCACTTCGGAAAACTCGGAGATCTCGGAGGGCCGTAGCACTGCCCATGCCAGTGCGACACTGCCAGAGGTGTGGGTGCCTCCAAATCAGCAGCTACAACTGGAGAATTGAGCTGAGGTCTTGCCACCAGATTTCAGTCAACATGAATCTGTCCACGAATTGCAGTGTCTAGGACCCATAGAACTCAACTGTTTGACTCATTCCATCCTGAATTTGTGGTAGAAATTCAGGAGCTTTTCGATTCTTATGGAAGTCTCATGTCAGTCTCATGTAAGTCTCATGTAAGTCTCATGGATGTCTCATGGAAGTCGTCTGGATTCATATCAAATCTTATCACCTCCTTACCATTCCCAAAATCACCACATCCTGCGCATCAGATGCCACCTGCTTTCGCCAGCTCATCACCGAGCTGTTCCGCCTTCATCTTGATTCTGGACAGGGCCTGCAGCTGGCTAAGTTTACGAAGTTTTCTGGGAAGACCATATGGTGGTTTCCATAAATGGTGGTACCCCAAAATGGCGGTACCCCCAAAATGGATGTTTTATAGTGGAAAATCCTAACCAAATGGATGATTTTGGGGTACTGCCATTTCAGGAAACCACTATATGTTTTCCATCTCTATGTTACTAAATTATTTACTGGAAAGTAAACCAAAGTTGATCATGTGGAGAAGAATTGCCCACAACTCACATCAACTCATCAACTCACAGCTACCTCCACGCAGCTACCAGCAGCTAGGACACTGACGACTTCATGCTCTTCCTCTGCCGATTTCGCGCGTGGACGCTTTCCTTTGGGAGCTCGAGGTTTCTCCTTTGATATGGACATGGCACAAGCTTTATCCAAAAGCTGGGCATGAAGCTGATCTGTTCCAAAAGCTGTGGAACAAGATGTGATAACGTGAAAAAACTATCCAGGTTCAGACATGCATCTGGCTTCACATTCACTTGTGGCTCAGCTTGAGCTGGTACCACCTGTGAATTCTCCGCATCGCTGTCATCCAGCTCTATGCCAACATGTCCTGTGCACAGTATTGCAGCACGGTATAGCCACAAGTATGGCGTGTCCTAACTTCTGAGGGTTTTACCCAGAGTTATACCATGTTATACCGCACACCCAAATCCACAAGCCCAAGTGCACCATCAAGGCCACACAAAGCCAGGACTGAAGCTGAGCCTGGCCGAAGGGATCCAGCAAACATCTCTCCTGTCACCTGGCAGTTGATCCCAACAGCCTCCCCCACCAGCCATGGCACCCATGTCATGGCAGGACTCGCCTTCCAAACGGCAAGACTGGCAGTGCATCAGCAGCAAAGCTTGCGAAAATTGTGAAGGTATGGAATCTGTGCTGGGAACAGAATCTTAGAGGCCATAGACTGGAGAATTAGACCCTTCACAAAATTGGGCTTCCGCGAAAACCATTGGTTTGCTCACTGGAAATGACTAGGTGATTTGCGAAACCCTCAAGTGAAAAAATGATTGGTTCATCTGCTGATGTTTGTCTCTCCCTTGTCTTGGGCCAACAAGAATTGCACCCAGTGCAGTGAATTGCCGAATGCAGGATCGGCACAGCCCATCAACGCACCCATGGCACTTTCGTCAGTATCAAGTGATGTGTAAGGCTGCCACTTTGCAAGCGCGTTCATCATCTGTCGGCTTAAGTGCTGTAGCAGGACAAAACAGCAAGGCTTCAATCCATGCTGAGTTCCTACATCAATTCACACTGGCCCTGCTATGAATTTGCCTTGACAATGCAGTGAAGACCAGGCCTCAAAGCCCTGATTCACGAACCGAGATTCGAGGTAAAAGCCTTACGCTTCACAACATCTCATGAGCAGCAACAGGTTCCAGCGTCATCCGCACTGACTGCAACTTCGGCCCTGGCTTTTGGCATTGGCCGGGCACTCCGAGGTTGCATAGACCATGACGGTCTCATTCCGCAAATGCCTCTTCCGTGGACTGGGCAATTCTTGAACCAAATCAGAACAAAAAAATCGCCGGGAAAACCAGGTATATAGCGGTGTATGTATGTATATAATATATATATATATAGAATTATATATATATACATATTAACCGATATATGTGGTGTAAAACTGCCAGGTCTGCCAGATCTGCCAGGTCTGCCAGGTCGCCTTCTTGCGATTTCATCAGTCCTCTGTGGCCAGGTCGTGCTGAAGAATGCTAGCCTAGGCTCAAAAAGAAGTCCGACTTTTCACCGTTGAAGCTGTCAAATTTTAATCTCTTGGCTTTCACCAATGTGATCATGTGTTGTACTGCATGGTGAATGTTCAGGAACCGGCACGCGGTTCTTCGGCATGAAGTCCAAGACAGTCCGAGCCTATCACAGGAGGCAACTCCACCAGCACTCGGCACCATGACGGAGGCAGCACTCGTTGGCGGCCTGGGTGCCTTCGTCGTCCCCATCCTTGATGATATCGTCTGCTGCATCGAAAATGATGAGAACATCCTGCAGAATGGCACGTTCCCCATGTGTATAAACAGTATCAATATATCTACAGCAGTTGCCATGAGGGCTTATATACATCCCCCTGCTTGTCCTGATCCTTGCAACACTCTCCGCTTCCGCTGTTTTCTCCCTGCTCTTTGCTGGCTGGCTGAGATGTTTCCAGGCTGTTCCTTTAAAATAGCGCTGGTCTTTATGTACTATGAGGTCATCCGGAGAGCTTTTGGACTCATAGACCTCGCTACAAAATAAAACAAATTGATCGATTTTCATCATCCTCATTCACTTCTCAAAGAAGTACGGAGTGGCTGCTTCATCATAGCCTCCTCTTTTAATGATTTCAACCCAGTATCCGTCAGGATCGCGGGCAAAGGCAAGACCTGGCTCAAAGTGTTCTCTCTTTGAACGTGTCAACATCCATGTTTGAGTTCAATGCAATCAAATCGCACGACAGGGAAAAATTATGAAAAAGTAGTCTTTGGGCCTTTCATGGACCCTCCATCTGGTGCTTTCTGCATGGCATAGCCTGCTTCCTCCAGCTCTTTGCAAGTCTCGTAGACCTCGGGAGGAGGATCAAACGAACACCTCTGAAATTCTTCAAAGTCACAAGCAGTCATTGATAGTGACTGCCCGTTTGATATGGATAAATGTAGTAATATATAGCACATATGTATGTATGTATGTATGTATGCATGGATGTATGTATGTAGGTAGGTAGGTATGTATGTATGTGTGTGTGTGTACGTACGTACGTACGTACGTACGTAGGTATGTATGTATGTCTGTATCAATGTATAAATGTATAAATGTATGTATGTAAATGTATGTATGTAAATGTATGTAAATGTATGTATGTAAATGTATGTAAATGTATGTATGTAAATGTATGTAAATGTATGTAAATGTATGTAAATGTATGTAAATGTATGTAAATGTATGTAAATGTATGTATGTAAATGTATGTATGTAAATGTATATATGTAAAGGTATGTATGTAAATGTATGTATGTGGATGTATGTATGTAAATGTATGTATGTAAATGTATGTAAATGTATGTAAATATATGTATGTAAATGTATGTAAATGTATATGTCCGGATATTTGTGTACATGTGTATATATAATTATATAATGTAATATATAGATATATCTATATATACAAACTATATATATATACTGCAATATTCTAAATATGTATGTGTATTTGTATATTATACATGGAAGGGTGCGTGCATGTGCATGTGGCTCTCAATTGGCCAAGTGACATCATCCACTAAGAAACCCAGATGTCCAAATCCTTTCCTGTCGGCCTCATTGCCGCTGTAATACTGAAATTTCTCATCAGCTTCCGTGCCATGATTGTGTGTAAGCTCCAAGACGGGCCGATCAGTTGGAAACTCCGTGGCTCCCTCGGGCATCGTGCCCAAAAAGTACAGGGAGAACTTCGCATCAGGGTAGTCTTTGTGGCTCAGGAGGGTCATTCCAAGGTGTTTGGTGTAAAACTCCAATGATTTCTTTGGATCCTTCAGGGCAACACGGAAGGAGGAACTTCATAGGTTTCGTAATTTTCGAAAGAGTTGAACTTTCAATCTGCTGTCAGACATCAACATCAGTCGAGAAGTATTTGCTGAGCAATTGGTGTGTTTTTCTTCAAGGTCAGAAATGCACCCAGCACTCTCAAAGCGTGTCCCATTCCATCCGTTCCTTGACCCGAAGCATTGTCTGCGCCAAGGTGTGTCGACCCTTCTGTCCACCCCGGATGATCTCCACCCAGTAGCCATCGGGATCCAAAGCAAACGCCAGACCTTTCATTCGGCCTTCATTGGGCTTCTTCCTTACCAGCTGGTCTCGTCGTTTTCAAAGCTCTGGGGGGATGACCAGTTCTGACGTGCCCAAGCTCCATTTGGCTGCGTCCAAAAATGGGGTACCCCCTTCAATATCTCCAATTCCAACCAATTACGTCTCATTTGTTCTACTAAATGGTTCAAAATGATTCAAAACTTGGCCATGTTTGATTCATCCAATGGGAATCCAACCCCCCATTTCTCCAGCCATCCATTGTTTTTCAGGCTTGGCTCTGAAACTTCACCCCTGCCGTGTCCAGCTCGTTGCAGGTCTCTTCCACATCATGAACGGAGAATGCCACATGGCCGAACCCATCGCGCCTGGCGGCACGGAAACAAATCTCCCATCATCCAATTCCGGGAACGGTGCAATTTGCCTCAAGTATAGGACTTTCCTTGCATAGCGGCTATGAATTGAAACACATTGAAACGTACTGAAACCCTGGGTTTTACATCAAAAAATGCTGGCAGAACGATGTTCATCCGCCCATTGAGATTGTATTAAGCTTTTGACATGTGGTTTTGAACCATTTCCATCTCTGTCGCCCGTATCAACTCACCATTTTCTTCTGAAAGCCTGGCTGTGATTGATACCAAATCCCAAGTCAAATCATGCCCTGCACGGCCCGCCTGTCTCCTTCCTGTGGCTGGTTCCCTGGATGGTACTTTGGCCCTTCCTCTTTTTCGGTGCCATAGTTGTGTGTCAGCTCCTCAGTGCAAATAATTTGACCGCATGAGGATGTTCACCTAGCACCACCGACCTATTGGTTAGATTGAGCTTTGGTTTTGACCCACCTCCATATCAACTCACCTACCTCCATATCCTCCATTTTGATGCTTCTTCCTGGCAACATCTGGCAACTAAGGACACGTCCAAAGTTGTTCCTGGGAAGTTCCAGAGGTATCGATGGGCTTCCACAGTTCCAGGCTCTGGTGTCTTTTCTTCTTCCGGAACCGAGGCGAGAAAGTACAACGAAAATGACATGCTCTCAAAGTCCAGCTTGTCAAGCAACCTCAACTGATTTTACACAAACCTTTCAATGATTTCAATGATTCAAACTAAACCGTTTTTAGCAAATACCAAACTTTAAAGAAAGAATAGTTAATCATAGCTGATCGAACTAGCTGAGAAACCTCATTCCCATCTTGTTTTTGTAGAACTCCAATGACTTCTCAGGATCCTTGATCCGAAGCATACTCTGTTGCCACGTGGGTTTTGCCCGCCGCGCTGCCACACCTGCAACGGCAGCACCAACCTGCAGCCGTTGCGCTGGGAAGCGGGGACCCCAGGCCCCAAAAATATGTGATTTTGATGCGGAACTACTCAAGTTGGGGTAAACCGGTAAACCTCATTTTTAGCGAAAAACATCTGTGAAGGGGTGCAATACCTATGAGGACTCAAATTTTGGCTAGAAGTTTGCATTCTGCTCATCGGCACTTCGCATGAGGCGCCGAGTTTTGGTCAATTTAACTCGGATCAAAACAGTCACGCCCAGGATGGCTTTGGATTCCTACATGTAGACAGTCTGCAAATCAATGGAGCATCAGCCTATAATCATAAAATCAGAGCTCATTAGACAGTTCACCACTTTGAACCAGGAGGTCGACCCAGACATTCGCGTCCGCAAGGGCGTTTTTTGTGGCGTCGAAAATTTTGCCCATCTGATCCGTGGCACCGGCGTCCCTGCAGCAGCCAGCATCCTCAAAAATGGCCACGCTGCCGAGGCGCGCACGTCACAAAAGCGTCTCTGATCCGAAACAGCACGGGATGGAAAATCTTGATGGAAACTCCTGGAAAATGCACCCTGCGCATCTGTCCTGAAAAATATCCAGACCTTCCATGCCGCAGAAAGATCATTTTCGGATAACTTCGCCTAGCTAACTCCAGTATAGACATAGTAAAGCCATGTCGTCAGGTAGACCCAAACAAAATAAAAGAAGGAACCCCTTGAAATCCCTGTGAAAACTGCCACCTGCTGCTGGCCCCACTCCTGGTTTAGTGCCGCCAAATCCTCATCTTTCCCCAATGCCCAGGATTGACATTGGAGCAGCCAGGGAGTAAGCACCAAAACACCCGCCTCGGCCATGCTTGTTGGAGGGATCATCTGCAACAACATCCTTTTTCTTTGAAAATTGGGTACCCCAAATCTATTATGTTTAAACTTTTCAATTGGCAATTTTGGCGGTATCCCTCATTTTTGGACAAACCTGTCTGGGCAGATGTTTTAAAATCCAATTTCAACCACTGGGGTAAAGTTGATAGATAGCATTCATTGAGAGTGGCATTCGCTCCATCATGCACAAGGATTGAGTTGAGGAACGTCACATTGTGATTATGCCAATGCTTTGACAGGTGGGCAAATTGCGTATCCCGCGACCTGGTTTATCAGTAGTTTCACCATGAAGTTAGCCATTTTGTCTGCAGTGTCCCCATTTTCAGCGAAACCCATAAATATGGGTTTGTCTGAAAATGGTGTATCCCTAAATCCAATGGTTAACGATCACTATCCCTATTGAATGGCTATCATTGGGTGTATACCATATTTTCAGACACACCCATATGTTCATGAGAACAGCGAACATCAGCCAAGCAGCTCTTGAGAGTTCGTTCCGCTGAGCTGTCATGTCTTCATCTCCTGGAACTGGTGAGTTTGCTGTCAGAAAGAGCTCTCACGTTTGGCTAACCTTCAACACTGGACAGTGGATCTGACCACCAAAAAAGGTGCCAATAAAGAATTTCTTTCCAGAAGGGAAAGTCGGAGGAGAAATGTGACTGGAAACAATGCTTTGCCATTAAAAAAAACAACAAGGTTCCTGTGAACCTGAGCTTTGAGGTTCCAATTCAGCCCAGTCATATTGTCATGATATTCATGTAATTTCATCTAGATTCATATTGTCTAGTCCTATTGGATCATTATAATCCCCAACATATTGGGTAGTATAAACCCCTATAATTTAAGCTATAATCATCAACCAACAGTGGCTTTGAACACTGCACATGTGCCTCCAGCCACATGGACCCTTCCCGCTGCGGCCAAGGGCTTGAGGTCCTGCAGCACCTGCATGACTTCTACTGGGAATGTCAAGGGGTCATGGGACTTATTATATATGGAATTATATAGTTGTTTTATGGGATTATAATGGGGTTACTCCTGGGATTAAAGAAGAGATCAAAACTCTAATATCTGAAATGGAGTTGGGATATTGTCCACTGTTTCCTGGAAGTCTGACTGCCAACTGCAAAAATAATCCTTGCAGATCAAATGACATAAAGATGGATGATCAACATACACAGGTGTTTCGCCAGCAAATTGACTCCGAATGTTGGAGGCGCTCTGAATGTGGGAACGCGCCGTGCCAAAGCAAGCAGGCATGTCTATCCAGCGTTTTCAACCTCAAGACGCTGCGGCGCTAAGAGTGAAATCTGCAGGAAGCATCGCACTGCAGCGGCGAGGAAACAGACTTCAAGCAAAGAGTCTCTGGCGTTGCGCAGGCTTGCATTGGAAACGGCAGCCAAATGCACAAAAAATACAACGGCTCTTCGAAAAGACTGTAGCGAAGAGCCTCAATGCCAGGAAATGCTGATTGGAACTACTTGGGAATTGCTTAGAAACTACTTCCAGCAAGAGACACCCAAATCACTCTTTGACATGCGACAAGTAGAGCTGTATACAGCATTCTTGTAGACTCTGAAAGTGGGCTGATCGTTATTTGTTACATCCGCAATTTTGATGTAGCCATTGCCAGCAGCTCTGTATGCTTTGCGGCCTGTTCCAGAGCTGTCATACCACCACATTGAAAACTTGTTGTTGCCCAAGTCCTCTAGCTTCAATTTGAATTTGGTGTAGCCCTGATTACCATTCACCTTGCAGTAGGCCACGCTCATGCTGGATGTGCCACATGTCACGGAAGTTCCCTTGTGGTTGCGACGACGGTGGCCATCATTGTACTTGGCAATGAGGCTGCAGTAACCATTGCCATCATCCTGGAAAATCCACTGGTCCCTGGTTGATTCAGTGCATTTGCTTGAATCAATTGTTTCCGTCGCAGCTCCCGTATTGAGGCCCTCAACGCAGTAGTCAGTTGAACCCGACACATCCCAACCAATGGAATAGTCATCCGTAGTTGATCCACAGTCAACAGTGGTTGTTGTGGTTGTTGTCCTACGGCGACTGCGGCGCCTGCGATTCTTGCCAGCAATGGCAGATTCCAACTCGAGCTCTGCTGCATGTCGAGCATGCGCCCGCTTCAGAAGGGATTCTTCATGGTCCAACACAGCCTCTTCTGCTTCCTCTTCAGCATCTTCCACCGAATCTTCCAAGGACTCAAGTTCTTCACGTTCCTCATGTTCCTCATGTTCCTCATGTTCCTCATGGTTCAGCTCAGTGAGCTGAGTCCCATCAGCAGTTTTTCCTGTGCGGTTGGCTCCAGCTTGGAGTAGGGCGGCACTTGGCTTGGCAGTCACCGTGTCAGCGCAAGTGCCAGCCTCTTCTGAGTGAACCAGCACCAAGCAATGCACCAAGCAAGCCAGGTGGAGGCCCAATCGAAGAGCAGCGTTCATGATGAAAGGAGTAAGATGTCAGGGGGAAGGTAAGCGAATGCTGAGGCAGTCTTGAGCAGCAAAATTGCGCACAACCAAAACTTTCCAGTCGTCTTCATTCATCTCAAGCACCACAAAGACACTTAATCCATCTTGCCAAAATGCTGCTACATATTTGGAGATCCATGCAAGACATCTCTGCAGCTAGGCACCTAAAGAGGACACTTCAAAACCGAAACCCTCACCGACAATGAAACTGGCAGCGTTTTCAACCTCAAGACGCTGCGGCGCTAAGAGTGAAATCTGCGCGAAGCATCGCACTGCAGCGGCGAGGAAACAGACTTCAAGCAAAGAGTCTCTGGCGTTGCGCAGGCTTGCATTGAAAACGNGCTAAGAGTGAAATCTGCGCGAAGCATCGCACTGCAGCGGCGAGGAAACAGACTTCAAGCAAAGAGTCTCTGGCGTTGCGCAGGCTTGCATTGAAAACGGCAGCCAAATGCGCAAAAAATACAACGGCTCTTCGAAAAGACTGTAGCGAAGAGCCTCAATGCCAGGAAATGCTGATTGGAGCTACTTGGGAATTGCTTGGAAACTACTTCCAGCAAGAGACACCCAAATCACTCTTTGCCATGCGACAAGTAGAGCTGTATACAGCATTCTTGTAGACTCTGAAAGTGGGNATTGCTTGGAAACTACTTCCAGCAAGAGACACCCAAATCACTCTTTGCCATGCGACAAGTAGAGCTGTATACAGCATTCTTGTAGACTCTGAAAGTGGGCTGATCTGAATTTGCTGACACATCTGCAATGATAATACCACCACTGCCAGCATCTCTGTATGCTTTGCGGCCTGTTCCAGAGCTGTCATACCACCACATTGAAAACTTGTTGTTGCCCAAGTCCTCTAGCTTCAATTTGGTGTAGCCCTGAT